>PVIC010024215.1:0-26207 GCA_004025085.1 Thryonomys swinderianus | reverse complement strand
TAGGGATATGGGTAAAAATGAGAATTAACTTGTGGCATATACTGGTACAAATTTCCCAATGTTATATGTGATTTTGAGATGTATATAAATTGTACCAATAAAGAATTCAATTTAAAAAAAAAAGAATGCCTTACAAAACGGACACAACTGGAGGACACACTAATAAGTGAAATAAATAGATCACAGATATATAAATACCATATCTTTTCTCTGATAAGAGAATCTGTAGATGTAAATGAGTTCTAGAATGTATGATAGATTTTGTGGAATAGGAAATACTCAAAGGGAATGTAGTAGGGGAAAGTAATGAGGGGAAAGAATAAATATGATTTGAAAAGAAAAAGAAAGCACATGTATATGGGGGTGTGGGGTTGTGGGTAGGTAGGGATATAGGTAAAAATGAGAATTAACTTGTGTCATATACTGGTACAAATTCCCCAATGTTGAGTGTGATTGTGAGCTGTATATAAAATGTACCATAAAGAATTCAATTAAAATATATTTTAATTGAATATATATATTTAATTGAATATATATTTAATTGAATTGAATATATATATATACTAGAGTTTACAGATTTATTGCAGCTGACAGTCACATCAATCTCAAAAGAAAATTCAAACAAAAACCCTATTTTTCTTTGAAAAGAAAACACAAGATTATTTTCAAGTAATCCAAAAGCACAGGAGTACCACCTATATGTATCTGCAAATATCCCTTTGTAAGTAGAAAAAATAAAAAATATAGACAAAGAAAGGATACATCACATAGTGATGGAATAAAGGGCCAACAGTAAGCATATAACTACATTCATACTCCACACCTCCCACCAACATTCAGCTTCTAAGATGATTTCTGGGTCTGCCTCCTTAGCTCCTGTGGCTTTTGCTTATTACCTGTTTGTTTGTCTGTTTGTTTGAATTAATCCTGAAACCTATAAAGCTCAATAGCTGAAAGCAACCAACAATGACTGGATTACTTTCTTAGAAGAATATGACACTATTCAAAAAAAAAGAAAGAAATGAAAAGAGAAAATGAAAATGAAAAGAAAAATCCTCTGAAATGAGAGAGAAAAGTAATGGTGGAAAGAAGAGAGAAAAAATCAACAGCACTCAACAGGAAACAAGAATTTATGTATGAACAACTGAACTTCGGGCAGCAATGGGGAGGGGGCTTCTCTAAAGTTAGGAGTATAGTTTCCATTTATGACCAACTTTGGCTTAGATTTAAATGTCTTTCTATTTGTTAAAATACTAGACTAATGAGTTCCTATAAGCGTGCCGTGGGAATGACTCCGTCACATGAAAGTTACAATGTCCTATTGTGTTATCACATACACGTGACCCTGAATAAAAACCTATACTGGCTTTCCAATTGCACACATCCCTTACACGTCAACCATCTAACCCCAACCCTATATCACTATGATTCATAGCTGTAAAGATTCTTCCAAAGCACTCAGTGTGATACAAGTATTTCCTAAACTCAGTGTTTCTAGATCTGAATTTCTTTACCAGCAGTAATCCTCTAAGTAAAAATATTCTTCTAATGTTAGTTTTTCTCTCGATCGTTCTCAAGCTCAAAAAAGTTAACTGCTAAATGATGACAAACCGCTATGTAGGCTTTCAAAGGACTCTTGATTCGAAAGACTGTGCACATTGGCAAATGAGCGTTGGCTTCATCCTATTCCTAAAAACACATTAATTTGAGTGATATTTATTAAAATGTGATTCTCACTCTAATATGCGAGCAAGGCAGAGCTGTCCCTCTACTGTACCTAATAACAGCAATGGCGAACCAGAGGCTATGTCCACCATTCACAAATTAGGAAACAATAAAATTTTCTCTCTCTGACTTCACATCTCTACAACTTCAAACCATTACAAATGTAAACCACTACTATAGTCCCTTCTCTGGAGGATAGCAAACCAGATACATGATTAATCACTCACACAAACTTTCAGAGAAAGAAACACATCCTTCCCACAGTTTAATAAGATAGGCACAATCCATGAATACACTAATCAATGCTCACTTTTAAGACTAAACTCAAATCAGATGGCTTTTGGAACATCACCCAGGAACTGAGGATTTCAGGTCCTCCAGATGGCAAGGGGCTGCTCCCCAGAGCAGCAGTGTGCAGTATGTTAACCAGAGAGCCCCCCAGACAAAAGGGAGGGTGAGGAGTCTGCACTGGCCACAAGTGACTAGAAATGCAGACACCTCAGCTTAAACTGCTTAAAACACTTAAAAGGTTGGGTTAAGTTGTTACCATCGTTCTAGATAACAACAGATTTAGAATCCTTATTCCAAATAAACATTACAGAAGAGAATTTTAGCAGAACAGCAACAGGGTCCCCAAGTTTCTCCCAACCCCGCAGATACTGCCAGTCCCTGGGATTGTCTCACTCCTTGTGACTAGCGTCCTGTGCTCCAGCACCTAGCCCTGACCCTAAATCACATAGCTACTATATGATGAAGGTTCAAATGAGACATTTCATTATAAATGTTTCTACTGCCAAAGTGTGAAAACACATTTGAAAATGTGCCATTTGCTGTCACCGGGGTGGGGCGGGACAGCTAGAACAAGAAAGTGTCTTCCACCCACTGCGTCGTTACCTTGGGAACTGACAACAGTTCTAAGGGTAACGTTTTAAAAGTGCATGGTGATTGAAGATTTAAATTGTTTCTTGAACAGCCTGTGTAGAATATGTGATGTCTTCTCCAAAATTTTCCTTCAGTAGCTGTAACCTTCCATCCAGGTCAAACTACAGGTTTTTACTAAAAAGTGAATCCTTCCAAAGTAGTTACATAATTAAGTGGAAAGCAAAGCAATTGGAGTTTATAATAAATTTTTCAGAATGCCAACACTTAAAAGGTTAATAACTTTTTTCATGTTCACTTTATATAGTCTTTTCTTTTTTGAATATATTTTCTCAAACTCTGGAAAGGTGATTTTAATCCACTGGTAGAACTATATAGCATTAATTTTTCAATTCAAATTGCCTTTAAAGTTACTGTACAGCGATTTAAAAGATAAAAACAAATTTGTGACATCTACTTTATTTCTTTTATTGAAAAGATCTTCTATTTCTACCTCTGTGCATTATTCCTCTATAACAGAGGTCTTGTGTGCCAGCACATAATAGAGATAGGGATGTAATAGGCAAAGAATTAATAATCAACTGCTGCTCATTATTTATGTGGATCCACTCCCCTTTCCCTCTCTGGAATGGAAGAATATACAGTGAGACATCACTGCTCCTCCTCACCCACATGGAAGCTCTAGAGACAGGCAGCAATTTCATCAAGCCAATTTTGCTACTGCCCTGTTTGAGAGCTTCAGTCAAGACACTGCCTCCTGGACACTGGCACATTAGCAAAAAACAGGAGCTCTGGCTCTGTATGCTTCTCCTCTCTTCCTCACAAGGAGAGATGCTGGTTCCTTCCCGGGACAGACTGAAGGCAGCCTGAACTCGGCATTCCAGGCTCTCTACTATCCCACCCCCAACTATCCTGCCAGCCAACTTTCCTTCGTATACATCTGCTCCGGCAGCTTGCAGCTTGGCCTTCCAAGAATAAGCCAAGAACACGCCTGCACTTTCCTCTTCATACCCCTCGTTCAGGCAGTTCCTTTGGCTACAAATCCCAACTACGGGGCAATTCCAATTCTACTCAGGGTCCAGATCGAAAGACAATATTTTCCTGAAATATTCCTGGATAACACCATTAACCAAGGCATTATATATTCCCTGCATTATAAATTATTTGTGTGTACTCACAGCCTATTTTAAAACTGAAAACTCCTTAAGGGATATTGAAAAGCTCCAAAGCATCCGTATACTCCCGCACCCCTTCTGCCCACCAGACACCCAAATGCACAGCATGGTAGCTTTGTAAATATGTACTGAACAAACGAAGACATTTTTGTGAGTAAAAAGTGTGTTTCTACAGAATATATTATCAAAAAGGCTGAAATGTCCTTGTAAGTTTACAAAAACATTCTAGTATGGCTTAGGAATAGTTCTGTTGAAACCAAAAGAACAAGACGACCTTGTAAGGCTGATTCTGTGAATTGCATCAACCCTTAAAAGTACTGCCCAATAATTCAAAAACAAACTTCATACAAATGCTATTTACAAAAAGAGATGAAAATGTATTGTAATATATTGTTTACCAAGATTTTTCTACCAAAACTTGGGAGCCTGTTCTTATGTTAGTATTTATAAAGTTTTCACCTATGCTGAAAGATTGTATTTTAAAAAACCTATTTGTGGTCTTATTTCACACTTGAAAGAAATGGAATAGAGAGACTACCCCACACAAACAGCAACAGGGGGAAAATTAACTTGGAAATGCCAAGCTCACAAAATGTACACATTGATGTGACTTTATTTTCAGTATATCGTTACTAAAGATACATATATTGAACTCCAGGAAAATTAGCTATAACTTTCAATTACTGTACCTTCACTAGCTGCTGTAGAGAAAGTATACAAAACGTTAAGATATTCTTTTCTACCCTACTAAATCTGTACAATTTAAACTGACTAAAATCGGGTTATGTCACAATCCACCAGGCAAATAATCAGTTCAAATGAGGGTGTAAAGTGACTGGAAACAATACTGGTATCTCCAGAAAGAAACATTGTTAACCACAACACTCTATGAATCATGAAAGTTTCTCGTTAAATAAAAAGGTTAACGAAAACCCTCCCAAATCAATCTCAGTAAACCTCAGCCATCGATTAGATAGAAGAGAAAACTTGATCCCCAGCACAAGACGCACACCAAAGCAGAATGTGAAGCATTCTGCATACGGTGAAAATCAGTGTCTGCTACCAGGCTAGCCTGAGAAAACAAGATGTAAGAAAAATTAGAGGGGGAAAATTAAATTTTCATAATGAACGTTTTTAAACCATTAAGAAGAAACAAAGATCGTTTTGTTTTCCTCGTGTCGGTATTTTGGTAGAAGAATCCTTCAGACGTGAAGCTATGGTGTAAATAACTTTTCTACTGGAATACGGCACATGAAATAAAAATTATTTCTACAACCAATATTTTTCAAAGCGTGCACCTGCTTCTTTCTAAAAAGCTATGAAAAGCTTCAGTTGAAAGTTTCCCGGGCGTCTCCTGGTGAGGGAACTGATTCTACTCTGTTTGCAGCCGACTGCAAGTGCGGGCGTCCCGTTATCCGGCCCGGCCCCGCCGGCTCAGCGTGGCGGGCGCGGCGCTCGTTACCTCCGGGAGCACCTGGACGGGAGGACGACGGTCCCCGGAGAGGCTCCCACCGGCCCGGCCGGGAGACCGACACTCACCGTGCAGAGAGAGCAGCAGCAGCGGCGCCAGCCCGCAGCCCCGAGAAGGCATGCCGGCGGCCGAGGCGCGGCAGGCCCGGGGCTCCCGGGCAACCCGGCCCTCCGCCCTCGCCGGCCGGCCGGGTCGAGACTCGCGCGCGCGGAAGGACCGGAGCCCCGCGGCGGAGCGGCGTGGGTCTGAGGCGCCGGCCACCTCGCGCGCCGGAGCCACGCCCCCAACTCCCGCCCGCCAGCCCGCTGCCCGGCCGCGCCGCCCACTCGCGCGCTCGGTCTCCCGGGCAACCGCGCTCCAGTGCGACGCCTGGCGGCCCCCGCGGAACGCGGCTCACCCGCCCGGCCGTTGGTGCGGCGCGGAGAGCCCGGGTGGCCCAGCCCCCACGGCCAGCCTGTCTCCTCTGCTGCCGTTTCACTTTCAGTCTTCTAGGATCCGAAAGAACTTGACTCTTGCAAATGTAAAATCGAGGCTTGACTTAAGGACTCTTTGGTTTATAGATTTTGCTGGATACCCTTCTGCTCTTCTTCCCTCAGAAGAACATGGGGACTTCACCGCGTTCTGAGCTCTCCCATTTCGTCAGAAACGTCCATCTTCTCTTGCCTCTGTCAGAATTTATTTCAACTTAAATTTTCTTTTTAAAATTTCTATGACAACGTTAAAGCTTTCTTACATTTCAAACGTTTAACTTTTGTTGGGGTAGTTGTTACTTTTGTGTCTTGTTTGTTTTGCTTGTGTTAGACCTTCAAGATGAAAGTATTTTGACTTCAGTTATTCTCTAGCTACATCTTTCCTTGTAGACCTTCACCTTCATTGCTTTTCCTTTTAGGTCTCTTCTATTTTCTAGCCCATAGCCACTCTGCTTTCCCGCCCAACCTAAGACTGTTTTCGCTCAGTTTCTGCAGCAACACAGACTGGGATTGCTGGGCCATTCAGAAAGAACTTAGATCCAGTCTAGTGGTACAATCACCTGACCCACGGGAACTCAGGTGCAAAAATAGTACGCACAGAAAAAGGCAACTGTGTAAAACAGTTTTACGACATACATTTGGGTAAGGATTGGGAAAAAAATTAAAATCAAAATGGTGCAATGATAGAGGTACTTTTTTGAAAATGTGACACGTTTTCATTTTTAACAAAAATACTATGAAAAAGTAAATTTTCATTGTGAATTTCACCCCACTTTGCTCACTACATCACATTTATCTTTTGCAAATACCGGAAGTTTGTTTTAATGATATCACCACCCTCTTAAACTCCAAAGACGCAGAGTAGACTTTTCTTTTCTCCTGTCTAACACATAGTTTCGCCACCTAGTCCGATCCCAAGCAGGGCAGCTAAGCGATACAAGGAGAAAAGGGAAAAGCTGAGAAGTGTTAAGTACTATTCAGAACATTCACTCTGCTTCATTGTTACTCCAGATTTATCTGTACAGATTTTACATTTATTTTTAACTAACCTAATAATTTAGGCTTAAAAGCCCTGATAAAGCAAGTTGTGCCAATTCATCAAATATTTACTAAGTAATTGCACTATGTAAGGCACTGAGTTGAAGATTAAACACAAAGCATAAGAATTAACCCTACTCCAAAACACTCAAATAAGGTCCTCACTGTCCTCACTGAGATATACATACACTCTGCTGCCCAGACCTGCAGAAAAAGAAGTTCTCTCTTATCACCACAGGGTACTTCTTCCTTGCCTGACAAGAACTGGTGAGGCACTGAGAGGAAAAATGTTCCCAATTTGAGAGAGGAACCCTTTTAGTAGAAGTGTGACTTGTAAAGGGTGAGTGGGGACAATCAGATTTCAGGAGCAATCTGCTGCCCTGTAGTGTGGGGCAGATGGTAGGTGGTAGACCCGAAGGAAGGGGGGCGACAGTACTGGAAGCTCCAGTTGCTGGCCAGGAGGCTTTCAAGAGTGTACACCCACGGGACACAGAGCAAAAATATGACTCTAAATTCACAGAGATAATATCACTGCGTGTACTTTAAGTAGATTTATTAGTAATGATGATTTTCACCAGCCCTTTTATCCTAATTTGCCTTCTGATCACAGTAGGATTTCTTTAAATCCTTTCAGTCTTGACTCATCAATAGACATCACACATTTGTATAGTACCTTATAAATTTCAAAGTGCTTTCATATAAATTACGTAGTTGATCTTCACAACAACCCCAAAGAGGAAGACAATATGAATTATAACACCCTCCTCACATTTGATGATACTGAATCTTGTATTAGCTTTTCATTATAGGGGCAAATGCCCGGGAAGAAGAACTTAGAGGAGAAGGGTTATTTGAGCTCACAGTTTCACAGGTTTCAGTCCATGGTTGTCTGTCTCCAAAGCAAGAACACCGTGTTGGGGACAGCAGAAGAAAGCTCTCACCGCACAGCATCAGGAAGCAGAATGCAGGAAAAGAGGCAGGGCCTACTTATAGTCCCAAGGGTCCACCCTATGATCTACCCAGACACATTCAGTAATATCTTCTATTCATCTTCTAGGCATCTCTCTAGCCAATAAAATTGACGATGAAGATTAACCATCACAGCTGTCAGGGAGACAAAGTCACCTTAGGAACTACAAATAGCACTGAGTGGAATTAGACCAGGGTCTTCTAACATTTACTCTACAGCTTTTTCTACTACACCACAAAGTCTTTTCCTTTCATCTCTAAGGCCAACACTTAAAGACACCATAGTGCCTTAAAGCTATCTCCAAGAAACACTAAACTTCCCTCACTTAACTCCGCCCTCCCCCCCAACAACATCCACTCCCCGCCTTAATAGCAGTAAAATTTAGATGAAATTGACTCCATCCCCAAATGCAGGGGAGGGACAATTGGTCTAATTTACCAAGAACGAAATGGAAAAAGGAAAGACTGAGACATTGTTGTGATAATAATCTTTCCACACAAACACTGAAGACATGAGAGGAAGTCAATATTTGAATGCATATTCAATATTTGAATATGTATTACCCAAACTCAGATTTTAAACCTAGACATGCTTCTGTTCTCAAATTGTTAAATGCTGAACAATTTTTTCCATGATCTTTTAATTTGTATTTGAAATAGAAAATTATTTTATTGTTGGCTTAAGAGAATCATAATTAAGACAGGTGATAAAAGGAATTATAAGGCTTTCCAAAGCTAAATATAAATTATTTTTGAATTAGCCATTTTAAATTATTAATACTTCAGTTTCCTCTCCATTCATGTATGTAAATTTAAGGTTAATCGCATTTGAGTTTTGGTTGATATTTTGTCTGTGGGGTTTTTTTTTTATTATAGCCTCGTACTTAAAGTCAGGAAAGAACTGTTTGACTTATTTTGTAACTATTTTAATATGGCTCTTTGGAGACAGATATTGTCTAATATAGAGCTTGATCCTTTTACAAGTAAACTTTGAGAGGAATTCTTCCTATTTCCTTTTGTAAAGATTATGGAAAAAGTCTAAAATAAAATTAAAGGAGGACTGACAAAAGACAGTGAGATTCCTTAGCTAAGGCAGCAAGCAAAACAGTAAATCCAGATATCGGGGCCGGAGATTTAGCTCAGTGGTTCCAGCACCTGCCTAGCAAGCACAAGGCCCCTGGTTCAATTCCCAGTAACCATATACAGCAATACCGGGCATGGTGGCTCATGCCCACCAGCAGTCAGTACTACATACCACAAATGCCAGATTTGGTGGCTCAAGCCTATAATCCCAGCACTTGGGAGGCAGAAGCAGGTGGATGGCTGAGTTTGAGGCTTGCCTGAGCTACATAGTTAGCTCAGGGCCAGCCTGAACTACAAAACAAGACCCTGTCTCAAAAAAAAAAAAATCCAGACATCTTTACCAGCAGATTATATTAAATTTCAGGAAATGAAAGACTACCTTTTTGCAAACTTTCAAAAAAAGTAGAAACAAAGAAGAAACACTGCTCTGACTTATTTTAAGATGTTGGCATTACTGTATATTGAATACAAATATTTACAAAATATAGGAAAGAAAAATAGCAAAATATAGATGAAAATAAATGTTAGAAAACTAGTTCAAAAATACGTAGGACAATGCTTCACATTGCTTGGATATATTTTGGGATTTTAACATTGATATCCATCAATATAATTCACCAGATTGAGATTAAAAGAATAAAAATATGATCATTTCACTAAATGTCCATTGAAGAGGGAAGGCTTTGAAAAACCTGGCTGCCACTCTCTGAGAACTGTAAAACCAGATTCAAGAGCTACAGAGTAGGTGAGTACAGAGTAGGGGGCAACATATTTAAATCACTTCATCTGGGCTAATGGTCCAAACTAAAATCCATATACTTTCCAAGTGTGTGCCTCAAAGAACTCTACCTCCACCTCACAATCAGTTTCAGAAAGAAAGTCTACAGCCTCTGTCATTGCCTTATTCCTTACTGTGCCATGTATATATGTATAATTTTAACTAACCTTTCTGCTTCTTTCCTTTCCCTGGGCCCATTATTTTAGAATACAATGTTAGCAGACAAGTTTACAATTACTCCACAGACTAAGAATATAAAGATATGGGCTGGAGATTTAGCTCAGGCCTGCTTAGCAAGTGCATCTAAGCAACCACTTAGTTTGATCCCCAGTAACCACATACCGCAATGCCAGATGTGGTGACTCACACCCACCAGCAATCAGTACTTTATACCACAATACTGGGCGTGGTGACTCACGCCTGTAATACCAGTACTCGGGAGGCAGAGGCATAAGGATTTCTGAGTTCCTGGTTTGCCTGGGCTACATAATAAACTCAGGGCCAGCCTGAACTATAAAGCAAGACCCAGTCTTAAAAAAAAAAAAAAAAGAATATAAAGACAGAACAATCCAAGCAGAAGAATAGTGCCTATCACCACTGGATTAAATTCTAGAAACAGTAACTGACAAAACTTTGAGTTGTCTCCTATTATTGATTGATTATTTTCAGAAAGAATAAGTATCCATGTCTCCTTTTTGGTGGATACTGGGCATCCAGTGGGTAGGGATTTTTAATTTATTATTATTATTATTATTATTATTATTATTATTATTATTATTATTATTTTAGTGCCAGACATCTTTTTTTTTTTTTTTTTGAGACAGTGTCTCGCTTTGTAGTTCAGGCTGGCTCTGAGCTCACTATGGAGCCCAGGCAAGCCTCAAACTCAGCAATCCTCCTGTCTCTGCCTCCCGAGTGCTGGAATTACAGACATGAGCCACCACGCCCGGCACTGTGGTATGTGGTATTGATTGCTGGTGGGCATGAGTCACCATGCCCAGCATTGTATGTGGTTACCGGGATCGAACTCAGGACCTTGCGCTTGCGAGGCAGGCGCCGGAACCACTGAGCTAACCCTCTGGCCCTGCCAGACATCTTTTTAAACTGCTTATATCAAGGCCCTCTTCCAATGTCCGAAGAATTACTCAAAGTTAGATTCTCATTGGAAAAGGAACCCAATATTTCTTCTCTAACGCCAAGTGTCCAGAGTACAGTGACAGAACATAAAGCTCACCTCTGGAATATGTCTTGATCCAGCCTAAGGAAAATTTAGGGAAAAGGAAATGAAAGACATAAAAGTAGGGAAGGTACAATGGAGAATTCATTCCACTGTCCACTGACAAGAGGCCGGCATGGCATCCACTTCCCAAGGCCAGAAGTAGTGATTGCACTGGGAATGTCCAGGAAGGAAATCCTTACTGGAAAGCCCTTGTGGTGTCTTTGTGTCTACCTTGCCTCTTTTTGTAATCCTTTGTCTTTCATTTCTTTGATCTTCCTTCTTTTCTATGAGCTACCCAACATCTTGGGCCTTCTGCTTTAATTATCCACCATGGGTTTCTGTTGTTTGCAACAAAGAACATTGTCTTTACGATGAAAGTGTTCTGAGGTTCTCATATTTTTAAGAAATCAGGAACACTGATTAACTCACACTTCAAAAAACAGTAAGGGTTGTACTTGATTAGTACCATCAGAGGAAATCTTCCTAAGGGAGTAACACTTATGCCAGGACTCAAAAGATAAGAAATACAGAAGAACTAGAAGACAGTAGAAAGATGGACTCAGTGGGATTGCATTTAGGACCAGGATGTGGATCAGAAGCAGTAAGTGGTGTCTATTTCAGATTTAAATTCAATTCATATTTATGAGATAGTCCTATGTTTCAGGTACTGAAACTATATTATGTGATTTAACATAAGGAATCTCGTTCAAAACCTCACAAATACCTTGTCTTGTAAATACTTTTACCTTATTTTTTCTAAATGAACTGAGATCCAAAGAAGCACAAACTATGATCAGAATCGTACAACTGTTAAGTAATGAAATCCCAGAAGAAGACCCAAGTTTCCCAACTCTAAGGCATGTGTTCTTCCCACTATATTCTGATATCTCTAAGTCAATTAGCAACTGGATTGGCAATTTGGATCTACTACTTTTTACTATGTAAAGTTTTGTTTGTTCAGACTTTAGCCTGTCTCTACACCAGTTAATGAATAATCTTCCTTAGGAGAAAATCTTAATTAAACACATACTACTCTCTTAAAATTAATCTAAAGTTTTATATTTAGTAAGCATGAGCAACTAAATAAATCATATCCAGATTTCATATGTTCTTAATGATAAAAGAAGAAATCGCCCATAAAAATGGAACTTAAATTAAAAACAGTGAGCTTTGTTTCTATGGTAACACAATAAAAAAAGTAGATGACCTAAAATATATTCTAATTCCAATACATTGGTTCACACCTTTAATAACATTTTTATAGACATTCATACATATCTAATCACTGTTGCTACCCAGATCCACATACTGTCAGCACACCTTCATTCTTAAAGGGAGATGCAGCATGCCACAGACCCTCGGTGCCCCTGTGCACAGCTGCTCAGCCCCTGTTGTGGGCTCAGATGTGCTGCTCACAGGTATAGCCTGACACTGTCTTGCCTTTGCCTGGCCTGCACTGAAGTCCTCCTCCTGCTCAGGACGGCCTCTGGTGCTCCTGCCTGAGATGCTGGCAGAAAACCGATGGTGCTGATGTATGCAACCCAAGAAGTATAGACATATCGACCTGAATCAGTGCAATCTCCAAGTAGCAGTTTTTTTGCCTAATTTCATTGGCTTCCCACGGTTCTGGTGTAATGAACAGTATCTAGCTTGCCACAAATGCATCTTTATTTTTTCCTCTTCTCTTTCTCACTCTTCCATCAATTGTTCCTGTTTCCCAAAATTGCTTCTTAAATAAACCACACATATGACTCAGGATGTACTTTCAGAATAAGCCAAGCTGAGATACCAATATTCAAAGCAATTCTGTGTGTGTGTGTGTGTGTGTGTGTGTGTGTGTGTGTGTGTGTATCTATGGTTCTAAGATTCAACTACAGTTTTCTTAAAAAATATGGGCTAGTGCCAAGCATGGTAGCTCACGCCTGTAATCCCAACAGTCGGGAGGCAGAGACAGGAGGGCTGCTGAGTTTGAGGCTTGCCTGGACTACATAGTGAGCTCAGAGCCAGCCTGAACTACAAAGCGAGACCCTGTCTCAAAAAAAAAAAAAAATATGGGCCGGGGTCCGGAGATTTAGCTCAGTGGTCCTGGCGCCTGCCTCACAAGCGCAAGGCCCTGAGTTCGATCCCAGTAACCACACACAATGCTGGGCATGATGACTCACGCCCACCAGCAATCAATACCACATACCACAGTGCCAGGCGTGGTGGCTCACGCCTGTAATCCCAGCACTCGGGAGGCAGAGGCAGGAGGACTGCTGAGTTAGAGGCTTGCCTGGGCTCCCTAGAGCTCAGGGCCAGCCTGAACTACAAAGAGAGACCCTATACTCTGGTTTCTCTTCAGATCGTATAAATCTTTCGCCTTTTACAAAGAGAGACCCTGTCTCAAAAAATAAAATAAAATAAATAATAATAATAATAATAATACATTTAGCATTTCGCTATTTTAAATTGCACATCAGAATTAAGGGAACAGCATGCTTCTTCTTGTCCTAGAGATTTTGTCAGGCTCATCTAATGTATATCTTGATGACTAGAATCAAATACAAAACACAGCTTTTGTGTTTGAATGTCTAATTTACAAGGGGTTTGCTCAATTTTAACTGTGCAATATATATTTTTAATAACTTGCAAGTCAGTCTCTCTATAAAAATGGAGCATAATTTCATGAAGCTTCCCACAAAAGTATTACACTAAAATCATCCTACCTTTTCATTAATATCTGCATACTTATTAATGTGTCTTTCTTGGGGTGGAAACTCTCTGCTAAACCAATGTCCTCCAGTCAATAAATGACTGTTATTCATCTACCTACCTGAGGATGGTTCTTTCCTCTCTGGAATATTAGTATCATAAGCTTGTTTTTACAGCTCTCTGATACTTTTAAGAATATATTTGCATGCCGGGCGTGGTGGCTCATGCCTGTAATCCCAGCACTTGGGAGGCAGAGACAGGAGGATTGCTGAGTTCGAGGCTTGCCTGGGCTACATAGTGAGCTCAGAGCCAGCCTGAACTACAAAGCAAGACCCTGTCTCAAAAAAAAAAAAAGAATATATTTGTAATTTATTTGAGGGGTTTTTTTTCCCCATGGAACACTACCCTGTCACAATGTACACATCCTACCTATTAGAAATATCAACAATTAAATTGTTTAAAGATCTCCAGTAGAGTCTCTTAAGCAGCCAGTCTTCAACAATACTAATCTCACCAAAAAATCAGTGACAAGGTTGAGATCAGGCTAAAGTATTTAAGACACATTGATTTGCCCACTGCTTCAAGATAAATGGATTCCCATCCATCACACCTATCCAGTTACACACAGGAAGAATTAGAAAGACCAGAGACCAGAAAAGTATACTAACAATAGATTATCAACCTGTAAAAAGTGTTTCCAGTAGTTCTAACCTTAAACTCACATATTTTCTTATCATTGACTCAAATGGTATCACTCATCCAGTTGCACTTATAAAGGAGGCTGGGAAATGTAGTATTTTTTAACCGGAGAATGTTATTGGCTTCTAAAATTGAGATCTGTTGTGCCAAGGGAAAAAAGCAATGGAAATTAAGTGAGCAGCTGGCTGTCTCTGCTAAAGTTCCATTCTTCCCAGCTCTTTTGTCTTCTTTTTCATCTAATTCTTCTCCATAATGTCAAAAGAGAAAAAATTTTCTGCTCCAAGTACCTTATCAAAAGCCAGAAAAAGTTTTTCCATTTCATATTTGCACACAAGCAGCACGATTTCCCTGTCTGAAATAGTCTATTATTAATAAGAAGGAATAATTTTGCTGGTGACACATTTCTACAGCAGTCAGCTCATCTTTTTAGTAAGATATTTTCAGTAAATAACTTCTTTTCTGATTTATGTCAAACTGTTTTTCAAGATTCAGGCTTTCAAATAACTTTTTAAAACTACATTTTAGGCATAAAATACTGTTTAAAATGGCTTTTACTGGTTGGCATGATTGAAAAGGCAATGTTTTATTTATTTGAGAGTAAATATAACAGTTTTTCTTCAGTAAGTCATATAGGTACAACATCTAAGGATAGAGTTAATTCATGACGATGGAGAGAAGGCAACAGGTTTAAATTTAGTTGGTTAAATTGGTAACTAAGACCACAAAAACCAAAAGAAAGTGAAATTGATTACTGTAGAAATTACTTGCATCAACTTTAAGAATTTCAAAACAGCAATTTTTCATTAATATCTGTGAGAATTAAGTCATGTCATGTACTGGTACAAATTCTCAATGTTGATTGCGATCATAATGTGTCTATAAAATGTACCAATAAAAGCAATTTTAAAAATATATCTGCATAATTTCATTGCAAAATTCCTGCTGGAAATTATCATAGAGGGCAAAGGAAAGACTAGATGACCATGCAACTCCTTGAGAATCTGTATATGATAATTATGGCAGAATGCACTGATATGGATTAGGAAGAGTTAATTTCAGGTAATAATTAAATACCAGGCTCTTCATGATAACCCTGTATGCAGCAAAGCAGGAGATGTAAGAGTGGCAGATATCATTGTCGACATTTTTATATAAGAAAGTCAATAATCAAAATCTCCTTTGGTTCTTTTAAAATAAACAAATAGGATTAGGGAAATGAGCAAAGAGAGGAAGAGAAGGAATGAAATCACGTACTTGCCACCAATTAAAAAGGTGCTACTTTGTTAACAGTTACTCACTGTTTCAGGAGGAAAATTTTTCACTTCTCTGAGACTGTCGTCATGGCAATGAGAGTTGAGACCTATTTCTTTCAGCTCTAAAATTCTATATAGCAATGATTCACTGGAGAATGAAATGATCCTGGGAGAAAAAAACAGTGGGTAGGAGGAAGAAATGTCTGTGGAAAGCCTGCTGAGGTGTGAGGTCCTTCATACCAACTCATTTAACCCTACCTGGAACACCTGGAAGTAACTCAGGTTACACAAGAGGAGACCCAGGCTCACAAAGCACCTCGCTCAAGACAACACAAGGAAGTAGTGAAGCTGGAACTCAGATGTTCCCGGCTTCAGAGTTCATGCTGACTTTAGAATTTGTTCCTTTCATTTATTCTCTGAATTCACCTAACCAAAAACAGTATCATGGATAACCCCAGGCCCTCAGCAAGAATTTAAGATATATTTTCTTACACCTTGAAAAATTCAAGACAAAAATAAACTGATCTTCAACAGGAAGAACTTATTTCTTTTCCTGGGAGCCTGTATATATGGGAATTTCTGGTATTTATGCCTTAAATAATATATTACAATACTGTCCTAATTGTAAAACAAATATGAGAAGTGAAAACAAATATGTATCTGGAATATGTAAGAGATGGGGAAAAAAATACAAAATGATGAAGGTTGAACTGATTAAAAAATAAATCTGAATGGTGATATTTTATGCACAGTACACCACTTTAGGATGATGTAAGTACACCAGGAGCTTTGGTGTGCAGGTAGCATTCAAATATCAGTCGTTACAGTTTATGTTGGTCTTTGTTCTTTCTGTTGGTTGATTGGTTTGGCCTGAGTTTGGGGTGGATTTTTGGCTTCTGAAGGGAGGTACAACAGTCTAGAGATCTACGGAGCAAAGAGGAGAGCAGACTGAGGGCAGTGATTAGGAGGTTGTGTCCCTTCTCTCATGTCTTCTCCGAGTGGAAGGGTTCCGGTTCACTGAGAGTAGAATCGGGCCAAAATTAAAGGAAGGGCGCCATGAGAGGAGGCTCCTAACACAGCAGGCCTGCCTTCTGCCAGTGGCCAAGTTAAATACACAAATAGAGGCATTATTCTCCCGTTCACCCAACTCAACCACGGAAGTGTCTCTGGAGGAAGACAGCACAAAGAAGACATCAGTTCTCAGCAATGCAACACGTGTGATCAAGAGCTTTGCTCAATAGAACACAGGAGACGCCCCCGAGGCATGGAGTGCTGCTTGAGAGGGAAGTCCAGTCCTGCGGAGAGAGGTGACTCCTATTCCGCCACCCCGGCTGCCGGCGGCGTGGTTGGGCCAGAACTGCCCTGCCCTGCCCCCCCCCCAGTACCTCACCTCCTTTTGCCGCCCCTCCCCTCCCACGGACTAGGGCAGCTCGCCGAAGCTGGATGCTCACGTGGACCCCCACCCTGCTCTGGCCACTTCAGCTGCTCCCTGCCTTTCTGAAGGAGGTGATGCCCTGGAGTGACACCGTCAACAGGTACAGGATCGAGGCCCCTTCTTTACACACCCGCCTTCAGCTCTTGCCACCATTAGCTGGTACCATCGGACGACAACAGCACTGCCAGCAGAGCTGCACTTGGCAGGTGACAATTTCCATCTGAAACTGGACCGAAAGAACCCTAGGCTGGCTGGCTGCACTGTGAGAACCGGGGAGGCTGTGAGGAAGGTGAGGCCTGCACTTTACACGGCCACAGAAGGCTCCCAGAAGCGTGAGGCCTTGGCTGGCCAACTTACTTGTTTACAGCTAGAAAACAACTGCACGAAGGAGCTCTTCAGAGGAAATGATGATGCACCTTTTCTGGGTTAACACAGCAGTTGCCGGCTTTCCATTATTTACAATAGCTGCTGTGACAAACGTGGATCTGCTGTGGTTAAACAATCCCAGGAAGTGGATTGGTAAATGAAAATACCTATTTGGCTGAGAGGATGACATATGTGTCTGTAGTTTATACTAATTCTACAGCCATCAATGTATTAGTCATTATTCTATCTGTACAAGAAGTTAAGGATGGGGCCGGAGATTTAGCTCAGTGGTTCCGGTGCCTGCCTCGCAAGTGCAAGGTCCTGAGTTCGATCCCCGGTAACCACATACAATGCTGGGTGTGGAGACTCACGCCCACCAGCAATCAATACCACATACCACAGTGCCAGGCGTGGTGGCTCACGCCTGTAATCCCAGCACTCGGGAGGCAGAGACAGGAGGATTGCTGAGTTCGAGGCTTGCCTGGGCTACATAGTGAGCTCAGAGCCAGCCTGAACTACAAAGCGAGACCCTGTCTCAAAAAAAAAAGAAGTTAAGGATGTAGAGTTTTACTTCTGGAGAATGCTGTCTCCAAGAGCTCTCCTAATGTCCACCAACCCCACAATGTAGATCAGTCAGAATTGAGGGTCAGTGTCAGGGCAGTAACCTCCTTCTTTGAACTGAGTCAGAGGTGTTTGGAGCCCAAATCCCCAAGCAGCCACCTCTGCCTCCAGGTCAGTGAAGAAACTGTCTACTGCCCCTGATAAAAGTATGCTTCCCTTTGGAATGAAGACATTTCAGCTAGCAGAACTTAGAGCAGTAAGCAAAAATTTGGACTGTGGATCACTAGGAAAAAAATGGTGTGATTTTTTTACCCCTTGATTATTGGACCAGCAAATCCTCTCAATGAGTAAAGACAGTTAGATATTAGATTCTAGATTTAGAATGTATACTGCAGCCTGGAGGACATTCCCTCAACCAGTAAAGTTTGGAGAGCCACCTAGCAGCACTCTTCTTATTCCAAAAGCCATTTACCAGCCGATTAGAATAGTGGGAGATCCGCTAAGATCAGAAAGTTCCATAACCACAGGCCCGCAGCTATACTTCATTGGTTTAAAATAACTTCCTTGGTCAGAAGTGATGTAAAATGGAATATATTATGAGAGGAAGCCAGTGCGGTGGTGGGTGGGTGGGAGGAAGCACTGTGTACAGGAAGAAGAAAAATCCACATTAAGAGCAAATCTATATTACTCAGGTGACAGTGTGCCATACCTTCCACACTGCAGTGGTTTGAAGGGATCCCTCTGCCATGAAGCAGCTGGATGAGCCTTTAGGGTGTCCTCACGAATCACTTTTCACAGTGGTGATTAAAAACAAATATGTCCTCTGGACCCTCCCAGGGTAGAAGTGTTCACATAATCAATCCTGTCTAATTTTCTAATCTTCCTGTCCTTTGGGCACCCTCCTTTACAGCATTCCACGGTATTCCACTCTTTTGAATACCTTGGTGTAGGGCGCATTTGGGTCCATATTTTAATCAACCCACTATTAGATCTTTCTAATCTTTAATTATCAGGCTTCATTCTATCTGAAACCTTAATTCCTCTTTGTTATACAACCTAAACTATTCACAGATTCCAAAATTAAGATGTGGATGTTTTGGTGGAGGGTGGAATATTAAACCTTTTCTGTTCATTCACCTCAATTGTTCCTCTTTTCTTAGTTATTTCAATTTCCTCTCCCAGCTCTTTCTGTTCTGTTTAACTCAAAATGTCAGTATATCCACTCTTTTCTGATTCCAGTGATCTCACCCTTATCTGTGACTTTAAATACCATCTAAATGACATATCTTCTGCTAAGGGTTGTTCCGTTCTTCTCCTTGTGATCTCTCCCTCAGGAGGCCTTACATAATCACTATGTCTGTAGTAGTTCTCTCATGCCTTTCCCTATCATTTCACCCTATTTACATTCCTTTATGGCACAATAATCATAAAACCATTTGAGGTGATTTATGTATTGTTTACAGAACTCTTGCCAATTAGAATCAAGATATAAGAAGATAGAGGCCTTGACAATGTTATGCTTCTTGCAATTACCTTAACACATAGCATAGCACTTGGTACATACTAGGCATTCAAAAAACTCATAGAATAGCCAGGGATTTAGCTCAAGTGGTACCGCTCCTACCTTGGAAGCACAAGGGCCCAAGTTTGAACAAAAAAAAAAAAAAAAAAGCATAGACTGGATCATCCAGAGTCCCCAAAGGAGGCTAGTACACCAAGATCAAAAAATAGAAAGAAAACTGAGGGTAGCATTATAAAGCCACAGTAGAAGTTCTGAAATGTCAAAATATCCAATGTACAGACAGAGCAGGAGGAAAATTCCATTGAATCTTTGTCATTCTAGTAAAATATTTCAACATAGCTGAGACAGACCAGCTTGCAGTGGGTTATTGGTAAATGAGAAATGAAATATAAATTTTCATTTCACAGTTTTTTTTAAAAAAACAACATAATAACTGTACATATTTATGTACTATGATGGTGATATTTTGGTATATACAATCTGTACTGATCAAATAAGAGTAATTAGCATAACTATCACTTCTTTGTGTCGGAAATAGATATAACACTCTTTGGTAGCTATGTGAAATATACAATATATTGTTGTTTACTGTAATCACCATACTCTTCAGAGTAATACCAGAATTTATTTATTCCTCTTAACTTTCCTGTTGTTGTGTACCACTAGCCAACCTCCCCTATTTGCCCTTTGCTCTACCCTCTCCCACTTCTGATAAGCATTGTTCTACTATGAACTTCTACGAGAGCAACTGTTTTAGCTGCCACACATGTGTGAAGATG
Source organism: Thryonomys swinderianus (assembly GCA_004025085.1). Taxonomy (NCBI): domain Eukaryota; kingdom Metazoa; phylum Chordata; class Mammalia; order Rodentia; family Thryonomyidae; genus Thryonomys; species Thryonomys swinderianus. The sequence continues at coordinate 6,094 of PVIC010024215.1, read as the reverse complement.
TGGCTACTTATCTCTCTGTGCCCGACTTAACATAATACCCTCCACTAGATCTCCTTCTTTAACTGAAAAATATTCTATTGTGATATGTCACACTTTCCTTTTTTTTTTTTTGAGACAGGTCTAGCTTTTGTAGTTCAGGCTGGCCCTGAGCTCACTATGTAGCCCAGGCAAGCCTCGAACTCAGCAATCCTCCCGTCTCTGCCTCCCAAGTGCTGTGATTACAGGTGTGAGCCACCATGCCCGGCATGTCACACTTTCTTAATCCATTCATCTGTTTATGTCCTCAATTTAAGTCCATATCTTAGCTATTGTGAACAGTACTACAATACACATAAAGATTTCTTTTTTAACTCAGTATGTGTTTGCAATACATAGTGGATGTATTCACTGTGGGTAGCTGGAATGTGTACTTAACCCTGCAGATATCTTTTGATAATGATTTTCTACATCTTTTGCTATGAAGGAAACTAAGAGATATCTTCCCTAAGGAGATAGGAAGGAAGTAGAAAAGGAAGAGTACTATTTGTAGGTTTGAGAGAAGGAAATTTACAAGGAGACCGAAGAAAGTGTAACCAAAACTTGAGACAAGATCAGATATGATGTACTAGGTATGGTGTGAAAAGAAAAGTAAAGATTTGTAGATATTCCTGAGAATAAAAGGGAAGCAGAAAGCTAGGGATTTAGCCCAGTGGTTCCAGCATGCCTTGAAAGTGCAAGGTCCCAAGTTTGATCCCCAAGACCAAAAAGAAAAAAAAAAGGAAGCAGAGCCACTAACAACATGAAATCTTGAATCGGGGTGAAAACACCTGGTTTTCACGTTGTACTTTGACCACAGAAAAGCTCAGCTCTCAGTGGTGGGCATATATTAATAATTCATACCCACATGAATCCTTTTCAAAGTTCTGGCCTTTTACAAACTACAAATATGCATGAAAGAGGTTTCTCTGAAGTCATCATGAAAATGACCAATGCCCATTCATTAAAGAATTAAAAGCATCACACCACAGCAACATATGTGTACCCATGTTGCCAGCAGTACAGTTTGTAATAGCTAAATCTTTGAAACACCCATCAATACCCATCAATTGGAAACTGGATAAAGAAGATGTGCTTTTTTTACAAAATGGAGTATTACTCTTCCATAAACAATGATAACTTGAGACATTCATAGCTAAATGGATACCTATTGAGGCCATACTCTTAAGTGAAATAAAAAGGACACAGTTTGTAAAGACCGTATTATTCCTCTAGTGAGAGAAAATGAAAGTGTAAATGAGATTCAAGATGTATGACAGGTATTCTGAAATAGGAAGAAACTATTCAAAGGGGAAGAGGAACGGGGTGGGTGGAATAGAAGAAAGCAATGAGAAAAAGAAAATGTTTGAATGTAAAAAGGAAAAAAATGATACAGAGAGAAAACAAAAGAGTATGTATAAAGGGGGTGGGGAGGTGTGGGTGGGTAGGGATATGGGTAAAAATGAGAATTAACTTGTGTCATATACTGGTACAAATTCCCCAATGTTATATGTGATTGTGAGATGTATATAAATTGTACCAATAAAGAATTCAATTCTTTAAAAAAGGAAAAAAAATGAAACAAAGCATATATATTTATAAGGGTAGAGGGGGTGGAAGTAGGGCAGGGGAATGGGAAAAAATGAGAATCAAGATATATCACTGTATACATACAAATTCTCAATGTTGAATGTGAAAATAATATATATTTAAAATGTACCAATAAACTCAATTTTAAAAAATAACCAATACCCAGAGTTTTTCATAATTCATTTGAACTATGCAATGACACTGGAACAAAACAGACATGTAGTTCAGTGGAACAGAGGATACAGAAACCCTCCAGACATATTAAATATTTGATCTTTGACAAAGAGTCCAAAAGTGTATTTTGGAGAAAAGATAGCTTATTCAACAAGTGGTGCTGGGAAAACTGGTTATCTGTTTGTAGAAAAATGCAACTGGACCCTTATATTTCACCATATACTAAATGCAAATAAACATAGATCAAAGATCTAAATCTCCTCCAAGACAAAATAAGTAAAATACTTGAAGACATAGGAACAGGAAAGAATTTTCTAAACAGAACTTCAGCTGCACAGGAAATGGCAGCAAAAAATTAACACATGAGATTATATCAGACTAAAAATCTTCTGTACTGCAAAAGATTCAGTCAGTAAAGAGACAACCTACAAAATGGGGAAAAGTATTTGCCATTCTACTTATCAGACAGAGGAGTAATATCTCCAATATAGAAAGAACTAAAAAAAAATTAAACCCTTAAAATTAAAGACCCAGGCAAGAAATGAGCTAGAAAATGAACAGACACTCCCAGAGGAAGACGTACAAGTGGCAAACAAATGTGTGGAAAAAAATGTTCAACATCTCTGGCCATTACAGAAATGCAAATTAAAACAATACTAAGATTCCATCTTACTCCAGCAAGAATGGCAATCATTAGGAAATCAAACAGTAACAAATGCAGGAGTAGTTGTGGCAAAAAAGAAACTCTCCTCTATTGTTGGTAGGAGTATGAACTAGTATAACTAATATGGAGATCTTTAAAAGAACTGAAGTTAGAAGTTCCCTATGACCCACCTGTCCCCCTGGTAGGTATCTTCCTTGAAAAGCTTAAGTCATCATATTCTAGAAGTACTTGCATACTAATGCTTATAGCAGCATAGTTTGTAATAGCTAAATCTTGGAAGCAGCCTGTGTGCCCATCAGCATATGACTGGATGAGCAAAATATGGTACCTATATACAACAGAATACTACATGAAGAATGACAGATTTGAGGCACTGGTAGGAAAATAGATGAACCTAGAAAATGTAAGGTTGAGTGAAATAAATCAAACACATAACCTTGAATGTCCCTCATTTGAGTGACACAACAATACAAACAAAGAAAATGAAATAGATGGATAGAAAGGGACAAGGAGACAGATTATGTACAATAAGGGTATGGTACAAGAGAACAAGGAGAGGGGGAAGGGGTACGGGAAGGAGAAATGAAAGACTGAAGACATACCATGCACAGGAACCTAATAAGCTTAATCAATGTAAATATTATAAACCATAACATGTGCTAGACAAGTATGTAAAAGGTAGTTGGGGAACCAGAGGACTAGGAGGAGGTAAGAGGAAGGGTATTTTAAAAAGACAAGTTGTAATAGATATAGGTAACCAGTCCCTAAGAGGACTATAAACTGCATGAATTACAAACATGTATTAATAAAATAAATGAGAAAAACATATATACATACATACACACACACACACACACACACGCCATGTATACAACAGATGCAGAAGCACCAGTAATACTTTTCTAATTTATCTCTCATATATGTGCTTAATGTCGCCTAAAACTCAATGCTTAAAGCTGTTAAGCAACTTATATTTTGAAAAAACATACCGAAATCCAAGATATCTCTTTATCTGGCTGTGTCAAAACAAATGGTGCCCGTGTTCCATTCTCTAACACCAATGGAGCCAAGCAAATCTGCAAACTAAGAATGAAATCTAATCTCCCTGAACCTGGTCTACACCGTCTGGGAATATAAAGAAAGTAAGCTCAAAAGAGCTATCCAGACCTATGAAAAAGACTTTCTCTGCTTAATCAGGAGTCCTCAGAGTAATCCTGTGAGAGGTGGAGCCTGCTGATAGCTACTCTCTGAAGGAAACACACAAGAAAATATGAACAGGACACTGATCAATGCTCATGATCAAACACAATCACAGTCTAATGAAAAATCTGGCTAAGACTGAGGTCACAGACCAAACCTGACATGAAAAATCACACAGAATAAAAGCTTTGGTACAAATTCAGTACATCAGACCCAGCTGCATATTTCCCTAGGGATGTGCTTTCTTTGTCACTTGATACTTGCCTAGTTTAGACAGGCACTTGATGTCTTCAAATGAGAAGGAACTTTTTCTTGCTGGCTTCCACTGCCCTGAAATTCTGGGCCCACTCCAAAAGGCTTGTGGCCCCTGAGAGTTCATAAATTCTAGTCCATTGTCATGTCATTTCAAAATCCTTCAGGCAGGAGACCTAGAACACATTGCAAATAGTGAACCTAAACATGTCATGAAGCCCAAAATGTTCCTTCTTTCTTTTTTCTTCCTTCCTTCCTCTTTCTTTTTTCTTTCTTTCTCCCTTTCTTTTATTTTATTAGTACATTCCAGTACTCAGTGATTACATTCACTGTAAGAAATTGGTACATGTACATAACACATTTCAATTCCTTTTTTCTCTTTCCTCCACCTCCCTTTTATTTTTTCCAGCATCAGATTAATTTAATTATCTTATAAGACCTCATAAAGTTAATGATCAAATATACAGATTGAAGACAAGACTAGTAGGCCAAAAAACACATAAGACAACTGCACTAAGTCAAGGTTCACTTATAGATACATTATCCATGCCAGATCACAACAGCTTCTCTCTTTTTTCTAGCATCTTTTTTTTTTTTGAGACAGGGTCTCACTTTGTAGTTCAGGCTGGCCCTGAGCTCACTATGTAGCCCACGCAAGCCTTGAACTCAGCAATCTGCCTGTCTCTGCCTCCCAAGTGTTGGGATTACAGGCGTGAGCCACCACACCTGGCCCTAGCATCTTTTTTTAATTCATATTTTATATATATTGAGCTTTTCATGTAAGAGAAACCATGTGATATATAAGTTCATGTGTTGAGTACTAAATACTGTGATCTCAAGGTGTACCCATTTTCCTCCAAATGACTTGTTCTTCTTTATAGCAGAGCCCCTCAGTCCTTTCTCAATCATTAGACAATAACTAAACTGTTTTCTTTCTTGAAGATTTTCTAGTCTGGAACTTCACACATATGAAAATGTGCAACTGTGCCAGATTGCATCAAAAATGGCTGTGCTGTTTTGCAATCCCAACTGCAGGGTTTGAATTTCCACTTTTTCCACATCCCAACCAATACTCAGCTCTTGCCTCTCTCTCAATACAGCTATCCTAATAGTGTCCTTGTGTCTGGGATAAGTGGGGTTTTGCTATGATCAACTTCCAGCTCTCTAATTCTTTCATGCGCTTACTGGTCATTTGCATATGTTGGCTGAGCAAGTGGCAGCACCACAGAGCTAAATCCCAGGTACATCTTTGCAGAAATGCCTGTGTGTATCTTTTGCTCATTTTTAGATTAGTCTTTTTTAGTTTTTTTAAACTGATTCAGTGGCAGAAATTCTTAATATATTCTGGATATTAGATCCTTGTTGGATAAATGATTTATAAATAATTTCTCTCATTCTTTTTGCTTTCTTGCTGCTGTCCTTTGATGCACAAATATTTTCAGGGTCAAAGTTATTTGAGTGGTGGAGCATGTGCTCAGCAAGCATAAGACATTGGGTTCAATCTCAAGGACCCACCAGAATGTGTGGATGATCCTGAATGTATGCAGATACTGTGAAATAGGAAGAAAATATTCAAAGCCCAAAGGGAAAGGGGTGCAGGGGAAACCAAAGAAGAGAAAGAAAAAAATTTGATGGTAAAAACAAAAAAAATGGAAGCAAAGCTTACATATATATATATAATATATATATTATATATATTATATATTATATATATATATATATAGGGGTTGAGGGTTGTATATGTATCTTGGTACTAGAGAAAAACATCAGCTGCTGCCTTGGACCGAACAAAGGACAAAAGAAGGCAGGAGAGTGGAGAAAATGAGAATCAAGTTACATCATATACAGGTACAAATCCTCAATGTTGAATGTGATTATAGCGTATATATAAGATCATAGTGTATATATAAACTCAATGAATAAAAAATCTCAAGGACCCAAACTGAAAGAACTTGAATATTTTTTAGTTTTTATTAATACAATTTATCATTTCTATCTTCACCTGTGCTTTTGGTGTCATAGTTAAGAAATCATTCTCTACAATGCCAGGCATGGTGGCTCAGGCCTGTAATTCCAGCACTTAGGAGGTAGAGGCAGGAGGATTGCTGAGTTCAAGGCCTTCCTGGGCTACATAGTGAGCTCAGGGCCAGCCTCAACTACAAAGCAAGACCTGTGTCAAGAAAAAAAGAAAGGAAAGAA
>PVIC010024214.1:0-26252 GCA_004025085.1 Thryonomys swinderianus | reverse complement strand
GGGGCCGGAGGGTTAGCTCAGTGGTTCCGGCGCCTGCCTCGCAAGCGCAAGGTCCTGAGTTCGATCCCCGGTAACCACATACAATGCTGGGTGTGGTGACTCACGCCCACCAACAATCAACCAGCAATCAGCACCACATACCACAGTGCCGGGCATGGTGGCTCACGCCTGTAATCCCAGCACTCGGGAGGCAGAGACAGGAGGATTGCTGAGTTCGCGGCGGCTTGCCTGGGCACCATAGTGAGCTCAGGGCCAGCCTGAACTACAAAGCGAGACCCTGTCTCAAAAAGCAAAAAAAAAAAAGGGAGGGGGTTATTTACGGAGACTTCTGAAAGGCAGGTTAGGGCTTTACACAAGTGAAAGATTTTACAGATTCCTCTCCTCCTTCACTAGGAGTCTCTTAATTTGGTCAAGTTGATGATTAACTGTCACAAAAAAGAAAAATATTTACCTCAAAACAAGTGAGAAATACCAGAGTAGGGGACCATGGACTGTTCTTTTAGAGTGTCTGTCAACATTTCCTAGAACAGGGTGTAGCTTGAGAAACATGGCAAAACTTGGTGAAAAGTTAGAAAACATTCCATTTCACCCAGAAACTAAACTGAGTCCCTAATTTCTCACTGTGATGATTTAACATGGCTCAGGAAGTCCTGCTAACAGAATAAGGTAAGAAGTAAACAAGAGTAGAGGCAGGAATACGAATCACCCCTTTGTGCATACAACTTGATACGCTTTCTGGAAGAGCAGTTCTCAAACTTTTCAGCCTCAGAACCCCTTTACCCTGTTAAAATTTACTGAGGATCACAAGGGACTTTGGTATATGCTGGGGTATACAAATTAAGAGAGATGTTTAAAAATATTGATTTGTGGGAGACAGGGTAAAGAGGACACAGCCAGAACCCTTGTGGCAAGCTCCAGTCCCCTGTTGAGTCCCATAGCAAAAGGATTAACAGCCAACAAACAACAAAACTGGAACCTTAAGAAAAAGGCTGAGCCCAGGCTTGACTCTTGCTATTATGAGCAGCAGGAACAGAAGGGAGTGGCCCAATACCCCAAACTCATGGAACCCTTATTTGGTACCAAGCCTTCACACCCAAAATCGTGACATGCAATAAAGCAGGGTAGGTATTAGCAATAATCCCTGTAGTTGAAGATCCCACAAGGCAGGTCAAATGTCTGCCAATAATACTAGTGCACTAATCTTTGCAGTAGAAGATTGTGCAGGGTGGGGCAGATGTCAGCCAATAATCCTAGTAGTTGATCCTGCACAGCAGGGCAGGCATCCATAGGTCCAAGTAAGTAAGTCATAAGTCTGAGTAAGTCATTTACAGTTCCTGACATTTATTTATTCATTCATTAAAAAGTAAAAAATCTAATATATAATATTATAATTATAATATATTAATATAATATAATAATAATATATAATATTATAATTATAATAATATTATAATTATAATAATACAAACCCCCAAATTACATGAAAAATTGGTAATGAAATTGCTGTTAACTTTAAAAGAAATTTTACAAAGCTCTGATTATTGACCTGAGGAAGACATCTGGGCTGATGTCTTGCTCTCAGTAGATACAGGATATTGCGACAATGAAGCTTCACATCGTACTGCAGGTTAAAAGTCAAGTAACCTCTTGGTATTATTATGAACATAGTATTCATTTTGCAGATCCTTTGGAAAGGGTTTCTAGGACCACAGTTTGAGAACTACTCTTCTGGTACATTCAAGAGTCAGGTATGGGGCTGAAGATTTAGCTCAGTGGTTCCAGTGCCTGCCTAGCAAGTGCAAGTTCCCTGGTTCGATGCCCAGTAACCACACACAGCAATACTGGGTGTGGTGACTCACGCTCACCAACAATCAGTACCACATACCACAGTGCTGGGCTTGGTGGCTCAAGCCTGTAATTCCAGCACTCGGGAGGCAGAGGCAGGAGGATTGCTGAGTTTGAGGCTTGCCTGGGCTGCATAGTGAGCTCAAGACCAGCCTGAACTACAAAGTGAGACCCTCTGTCAAAAAAAAAGAAAAAAAGTATTTCATCTTGTATAGGGCAGAGATCACAGCGCTGACGCAAATAGCCCTAGCTCTCTTCTAAACCATCTAAATACCCTAAGGGGGTATCCTAGTCAGAAGCCCCTCTCAGCTAGTGGGAGCTTTACTTTCTTGCCTTTATATCTTTTAGATCAACATGCTTGTACCCTCCCTTGTCCACCTGCCATGTCCCACCCTGGGACAAGACCCTGGCATTCCCATAGCAAGTCCAGCCCATCGCCGGACGTCTGCATTTGTGGAGCACTTCCCGAGGAGCTGCGCTCCTGTCCTCTGGCTTGGCTCTCTGGCAGGGCCTGCTGTCTGAAGGCAGAGGCTGCGTGGGCAGGTCTCTGGGCTCATGTGAGTCAGCAGGTGCAATCGAACAACCGTGTCCTCACGGCTTCAGGACGCCTCGTCCAGGAGGCTGCACCCTGAGCCTTCCGAGTCCTGTCTCATCCCGTCAACGCCGCGGTGAGGCCGGGGATGTAGCTCAGCGGCACAGCACTTGTCCAGCAGGTATGAAGCCCAGGGTTCGATTCCCATTACCAACTTAAAAAAAGACAAAAACCTTCGACCGACTAGACCACAGCCAAGAGGATGAGAAATTTTGGTAGGATGGAGGAAATTTTGATTTACTCTGAAGACAGTAATAAAATCAGTGAAGTTGGAAAGGTAGAGGAAGTGGCTGTGCCAGATAGAAAGGAGGAAATAAGGGAACGAGTAGGTTGAGCCCAATGTGATTGTTGGACGAAAAGCAGGTGCCCAGAGAGGAGCAGGGTGGGCTGCTCCCGTGGGAGGTTTGCTGTTTTGTGTGGGGTGAGGAGGCTGTGGGATGAGAGAGCCTCTCTACACCCTCCACAGGCGCAGTACCTCTGTGCCTTGCCCCGAAAAGGAGGCTGTCACCACCCAACACCAGTGGCGTCTTCAGACTACGTCCAAGGTCAGCTGATGTTTTTTAGTTCCTTTCTTCTCATAGTAGCTGGTATTTTCAGGGTCATCCAAATTTACAAGGGAAGAAAATTCCTTCTATTTTTATAAACACAAGGAAAGGTATCTTTTTAAAGTTTACTTTTCTATCTCTGCTCAGGATTTTGTCTGTAATACTACTTTTCAAGTGTTCCCTAGGCTGTAGCTACTGGGGTCCAGTTTTGTCTCAGTTCTGGACTTCCCTCTTGCTCAGATATATTTTCTTCTTCTTCTTGTTCTTCTTCTTCTTTTTTAGTTTTTTGAAACAAGGTCTCACTCTGTAGTTTAGGCTGGCTCTGAGCTCATTATGTAGCCCAGGCTGGCCTTGAACTCACAGCAATCCTCCTGCCTCTGCCTCCTGAATGCTGGGATTATAGACATGAGCCACCACACCTGGCTCTTCAAATGTTTTTCATGACATCAAAATGTTTTTGTACAATTATGAACTCATGTATTTTCCAATTCATTTTAAAACAGTTTTAAGGGCCGGAGATTTAGCTCAGTGGTTCTGGTGCCTGCCTTGCAAGCACAAGGTCCTGAGTTCGATCCCTGGTAACTGCAAACAATGCTGGGCATGGTGACTCATAACCACCAGCAATCAGTACCATACACCACAGTGCCAGGCGTGGTGGCTCACGCCTGTAATCCTAGCACTCAGGAGGCAGAGGCAGGAGGGCTGCTGTGAGTTTGAGGCTTGCCTGAGCTACATGGTGAGCTCAGGGCCAGCCTGAACTACAGTGAGACCCTGTCTCAAAAAAAAAAAAAAAAAAACAGTTTTAAAATAATGTATATATCCTCAAATTTATCAAGGTATGCCATTCAGTAATTCTTGTGATTTCACAAAATTATATAGCTATTACCACAATATAGTTTTAGAACCATTTTCTTTCAATTCTTGTTGGTGTCAAGGACTGGATCCAGGGTCTCAAACAAACTAAACACACATTCTGCCACTGAGCTACATCCTTTGTCTCTTTTTCATTTGTTCATTTATTTGGGGTTTTTGTGGCACACTGGGGTTCGAAGCCAGAGCTTTTGAACTGAGTCACATCCCCAGCCAATTCCTTCCTTTTTAGTGATATCCTGCTATGTCCCCAAACTGCCAAGACTATGGTTTTCCTGCTGTAGTCCCCCAGAATACTGGAATTACATTATGCACAATTAACTTTGAAAAGTACACAAAACAGCATTAAAGAAAATTCATATGTCTATTTAAAGAAATGATGTAAAATTTGAAAAAAAATTTTTTTTGGAGTCAGTGTCTCACTATGTAGCTCAGGCTAACCTTTATTTCACTATGTAGTTCAGGCTGACCGCAAATTTGGAGTGATCTTCCTGCCTCAGCCTCCTGAATGCTGGGTTTACAGGCATGTGCCTCTCCACTTGGCTTTGAAAATACTTTAAAATTAACGTATTTTTTTCTTTTAACAATAGTAACAAGCCCTCTGAACCATTATTTTAGTGGTTAATTATTCAACTATTTATGGAGGATCATGGAATAGTTAGTTTTATGTGTCAACTTGCCTAGATCATAGTATCTAGATATTTGGCAAAACATTATTTTAGATCAGTGGTACTCAATCTTTTTAGCAACAGGGTCTGGTTTGGGGGAAGACATGTTTTTCCATTGGTTAGGTGAGGGTTCGGGATAATTCAAGCACATTATATTAATCGTACTCATATCTATTATTAGTCTGTAATATACAATGAAGTAATTACATAACTTATCATAATGTGGCATCAGTGGAAGTCCTGGTCTGTTTTCTTGCAATTAGATGGTCACTTGTGGGGATGATAGGAGACAGTGACAATCCAAGGACATTGCTTATGTCTATCTACTTTGTACTCTTGTTTTGGCTACTGGCACTGCCAAAAAATCCAGCAGAAGGGATGCTGAAGATGTGAAGCAAGCTCTTCTATGCTTTTGTGCAAATCTCAGGATATTCCACCATGACTGTAATCTAGAATATATGGAGATTTAAAGTCATCTCCAAAACACTTACAGAGCCTCTGTCATCTATGATCTCAAGAAACTGACCCTCATGTAGCATGGACAAAGTTGGCTCCTGTGACACAATGATTAGAAACGAGCCACAGTGATACACCTTCCACACTTCTGGATCTACCAGTACTGACAACAAGCTAACAGCGCTTGGTTTGTTTGTGTTTTTTATTTTTATTTTTTTGAGACAGGGTCTCGCTTTGTAGTGCAGGCTGGCCCTGAGCTCACTATGGTGCCCAGGCAAGCCTGGAACTCAGCAATCCTCCTGCCTCTGCCTCCCGAGTGCTGGGATGACAGGCGTGAGCCACCACGCCCGGCATTGTCGTATGTGGTATTGATGGCTGGTGGGCGTGAGTCTCCATGCCCAGCATTGTATGTGGTTACCTGGGATCGAACTCAGGACCTTGCGCTTGGGAGGCAGGCACTGGAACCACTGAGCTAACCCTCCAGCCCTGTGTTTTTTATCTTGTGATACATTGTTCAGGAGGATGAACATGAGGCTATGTGATCCACACACACCAGCTGCACTGTTATTCAAGTCTTTGCTTGACTCCACATTCAGGAAAACTGAACTGATCGTTTTGTGTCAGTGCACACATAGCAAGAGCAGCTGCTATGCCTGGGTGGCTGTTTCACTCCTCAGACCGAAGAAGTTGCTTTTGAATGTGAGTCTACTCATCAGTAGGAAAATGCTGGCTAGCTGAAAAATATCACCTGAACCTAATGTTTTGTAGAATGTGATTAAAACTTCCACGTGTATGCCCTTAACTCGCATATGTTAACACAGCTCTGTGAGGACATGGTCATGGAGTACACACAACTTCTCACTTACAGAGGTGAGATAGCTTCGTAAAGGTGGATCACTGGCTGGAGTTTTTGAGCTGCTTCAGTGATTCCTTTCAGAACAGTCACCCCCTGGCAGCGCATTTCAGTGATGCAGAGCGGTTGCGAAACTTGCTCCTCTGATGTAACTAATCTGCTCAATGAACCCAATCTGTCACTTCGGGGGAGAACAACAGTCTTCAGATCAGCAGATAAAGTGGCTTCATTCAAGCCAAACTGGAATTATGAGATTGTTGCAGGCAGGGTCTGCAAGAGAATAGATTTAATACAGAACACATAGTTTATAGGATTATTGTATAATAGTTACCCCAAAAGTCAAACGAAGAGGTGTGGAAGAGATCTGTGCACTACGGACCCAAAGTACCTACCCAAAGGAAAGGGTTGGATCCCAGAGCAGCGGCCCACACAAGGCCAGCTGAAGGCTGAGAGCCCAAGGTAATGTCCTCCATGGATCCAGCAGGTGGCCTGAGCCCACGGCGATGTCTCATGCTTGTCTGTATCAAGGATCGGCACCAGGAAGACCCAAAGGCTGATGGCGAAAGATACAAATCCTGCGCTGGCAGGGGGAAGGATTTGTGCTACTCTCCTGCCACACACTTCCTGCTCTGTGGCCAGTTCTAGATGTTTCTGTGAAAATACTTTTTAGATGTGTTCTATTTTCCTGAGTCATGGTTTGGACCAGAATAGTAGCCTTAGAGGTGATAAAATTGATCAGATTTGAGATCTTTTGGAGGCTGTGGTGCAAGATTTCCTGACAGATGACGTACAGGGCTTGAGAGAGGAGAAGCTGAGGTTGGTGCAAAGTTTTGGCCTTAGCAGCCGGAAGAAAGGGGTTACTATTCTTTATTGTGATAGAAAGGGAGTGAGGAATGAGTTGGTTTGACTTGGTTGCAAATCCGAATCAATGTCCTTCAGTGTATAATGGAAAACGTGAGGAAGGGAAGAACATGATTCTAGAATTTTCTAGATAATACTGGACCCATGAACTATGTTAAAAGCTGTATGTCCAGCATCATTTACCTTCACAAAGTCCTGTGACATGAGCATGCCAATCTTGTGTGTATTACTACTGTGTGTGGTGTGTTATACTTATTAAGAAACCTTATTGGGTTTTAGCCCCTGAGAGGAAAGTGGTTTGTCCAAACTTAACCTGCTAGCAGGTGCCAGTAGGCAGCAGAGCTGCGATTTAAATTGGGCTGCTGGACCCTAGACACCCTGTTAAACTACTGTTTTATGCTTTATTGCAAAACTGAACATTGTGCCACTTCAGAAATGAAGGTCTGGTGATAACTCTGAATCACACACATTCTAGAAGGGGAGGAATCAATAATTTATCTTTTCTTCTGGCAGTTGAATGTTTGCTCTTTAAATTTCACACATGAGAAAAAAAGATATGCTTCCCTGTACTGAAGGGGAAGTGTGACAAAATACTGCTTGCTTAGTCAGGGGGAAAATTTCAACATGAAAAAAAATTATACTTTTGAGGAAGTGGGTCACAAGACCATCCTGCTAACAAAGAATCAGAGAGAGGTATACTCCTTGACAATAAAATTGTTTAAAATGTAAGGAACAACACAAAAACAGTGTATATCCAAATTAGTACCTGGTCCAACCTTCCTCTCCCTTGAACATAGCCATTAAGAGGCTTGCACAGGGCAGGGTGGGCAGTACACACTGAGGGTTTGTGCGATGATTGAACTGTCTTCTTTTTTCAACTTCCCTTTCCCAAGACAACAAATACCACAGAACTGGGAAGATACATGTATATTTTTCTTGATGATTATCATCATAAAGATGTCAGTAACAGGAAGTAGACACTAACTTAGCGTGTAGGCTAGTAACAGAGGAAGGTTTAGGGTACAACAGACTCCCTGCTGTTGAGAGTCTAACAGATATGCAAGCAAGTGCCTCATTTTACCAACTTCTGTCTTAAGACAGAAAAAATCATTTTTTTGTTTTCCATATCATTATGATCTTACTGATCTTATGATCTTAATATTCTTCTTGCTTAAGCTAAACATGTACTTGAATTCCATAAATAATCATTTCAAACAAGTCCTCCCAGTTTCTAAGCAGCCCTCAACTGGCCACAGAGTCTGTTCTGTGCTCAACTGTGGGCTCTGCTTACCACAATGACACCTCCCGCCCTTTGTTCTCCCTTCAAATGTGAAGATAGATCTCTCCCTTCATTTTCCAAAGAAAGAGTGAAGACAAGATGACAGCTTTTAATATGACTTCCTTGAAGGTCAAGGGTAGAGAAAGGGAATTCCAACCCAGGTAGTCTCTTTTTCCTGGTGCTGAATGGGCCATTCCTGGAACCCAAAGAAAAGAGTTCATGGCCTCAGAAATGAGCAGACACCTCTCAGAGGCAAAAGTCAAAGCAGCCAAGAAGCATATGAAGAAATGTTCAGCATCACCAGTCATTCGAGAGATGCAGATGCAAACAACACTGACATTTCATCTCACTCCACAAAGAATGGCTGCTATTGTGAAATCAACCAGCAATAAATGCTGGCGAGGCTGTGGGGAGAAAGGAACCCTTCTCCACTGTTGGTGGGCGTGTAGACTTGTATGACCATTGTGGAGATCAGTGTGGAGATTCCTTAGAAAACTAGGATTAGAGGTCCCATTTGACCCTGCTATTCCCCTGCTAGGAATATACCCAAAGGAATTAAAAGAATCATATCGTAAAGTCATATGTACACCCATGTTCATAGCAGCTCAGTTTGTGATAGCCCAATCTTGGAAACAACCCAGATGCCCATCAACTGGAGGCTGGATAAAGATCATGTGAGGTTTTTAATAAAATGGAATATTACTCTGCCATAAAGAACGACAAGTTTCATTCATTAATGTGCACATGGATACACCTTGAGGACACACTAATGAGTGAAATAAATAGATCACACATATGTAAATACTGTATCTTTTCTCTGGTATGAGAACCTGTAGATGTAAATGAGTTTTAGAATGTATGATAGATTTGGTAAAATAGGAAATATTCAAAGGGAATGTGGTAGGGGAACATAATGAGGGGAAAGAATAAATATGATTCGGAAAGAAAAAGAAATCGCTTATATATAAGGGGTGGGGGTTGTGGGTGGGTAGGGATATGGGTAAAAATGAGAATAAACTTCTATCATAGACTGGTACAAATTCCTCAATGTTGAGTGTGATTGTGAACTGTCTATAAAATGTACCAATAAAGAATTCAATTTTTAAAAAAAAAGAGTTCATGGCCTTTAAAGGGCTTCCCGTCTACACCATCCCAGAGGTGTGGTTCGGTTTCCTGGAATCACAGTGTCCTCAGGCAGATTTCTCACCTGAAGAGCTTGGCGCTGCTCCCGTGAGATCCGAGGGAGGGAGGGAGTGCAGCCCGCACGAACAGGTCCCTGGGTTTCCTTTCAGTCCGGTCCTCTGGCTGGAGGTTCACTGCTCCCCAGGAGGACAGGGGTTTGTTCTCGTGACTGGCAGGAGTCCCACTGCTGCCAGAGGGTGAGGCCCGATCCTACCCACCCGGCTGACGGCATCTGGATCAATTCCACGCTTCCCTGGACTTGCTGCGGTCCTTCAGAACGAAGTGAGGGCCAGGCCCGTGTGCGTCCCTGCAGGCCGTGGGGCTGCTGGGCTCGATCTGCAGGGACCCAGGCTGAGACCATACGCTCTTGGCATCTCCCCCCAAACAAGCAATAAGTTTTTAGCATCTGAAAAATAAAACTATGTATAAACAAACATTTCTCCTCAAGAAGCAACACACTCAGAGGGATGAGCACATGGCCAGCCTCCTACAGACTGTGTAAGTGCTGGACACGGGCGCTGTGAGACACATTCGCTCCATGGGCTCTGCCGGGGGCAGGGGAGGAAGGTGGTCCTGCGCACTGTACCTTCTTGGTGCCGGGGCCTCTGCCCCCACTCTCCAGGTGACAACCGACCATGGCTCCAGACGGGGCCACAGTCCCCAGGAGTAAAACTGCCCCCGGTTGAGAACCACTATCTGAATGCAACTGTACAGTTTCTCAGCTTCGCCCAGTCACCTTGGCTAGGACATACCTGCCTCCCCCACTTTCTGAGGATCTCTCACCCTCTTTCCGAAGCTTCCCACCCTCTGTGGTATGCCTCTGGAGAGGGCAAAACTCAGGGACAAGTCTAGTGGCCACCGGCCACCATGTGACTGGGTGAATAGTCTCAGGAAGGTTGGCCCTGAAGATACTTAGCTGCAAAGAACTTCGGGAGGAACTGCTCAGACTGACTACTAATTAATCGCGAAACATTTCTCAGTTCTTTTAAAAATTTTTTGTAGTGCTTCTTTGCAGTATAATGGTTATCGTGGGAGGCAGGTGCATGTGGGCTCCAGATCTCTCCATCTCTTGGTCCCCTTCTCTTTTGCAAAAGATCTTTCTCCCCGTTTCCTATTATTAAACATAATTTTTTTTTTTTGAGACAGGGTCTTGCTTTGTAGTTCAGGCTGGCCCTCAGCTCAACATTATGTAGCCCAGGCAAGCCCGGAACTCAGCAATCCTCCTGCCTCTGCCTTCCAAGTGCTGGGATGACAGGCGTGAGCCATCATACCTGGCATTGTATGTGGTTACTGGGATCGAACTCAGGACCTTGCGCTTGCACGGCAGGCGCCGGAACCACTGAGCTAAAGCTACCATACTTGGCTTTGTTTTACTTTTTGTTTTGAGACAGAATCTCCATACGTTGTCCAGGCTGGCTTTGAACTTTTGTCCAACCCACCAAGTACCTGGGATTATAGGTGTGCACCACTGTACCTGGCTCAGTATGCACCTTAAAATATAAGGAACCATCACATCATTACCTGACCCAAAATAAATTAATATTTCATATTATAAAAATCCAGTGAGTGTTAAAGTTTTAATTCTCGGAAATTTTATAACTCTGACATACATATGCATAATCAAAAATAGGTGGACTCCACCTCTCCTTGCTTACAATTAATTCTTTTGGGGGGTACATTTTATCTATGAATCTATCAATCAATCAATATTTGGATTAATTTATCTTCTTGTTTGTTGTAAGTAATTGTATAATTAATATGGTTATTCAAATATTTCTAAAGAATCCTGTGGCCCATTTGCTTGGTTATATGTCCAGAAGTGGGAATGCTAAATAGTGTTTTAATTCTGCTATCCTTTTTTTGGAGCAAGCTGTAAGCCATTATACATTTCATCAACAATGCAGCACTGTTTTCTATGCTCCACAACCCCCCCCCCCATGCTCCTTATTTCCTCCTTTTTCACCCAGTAGTGGCCGTCCTAGTGGGTTGTAGTTTTCATTTGAATTTCATGAATAGTTAGTGATAGTGACCCTCTTCATGTCCTTGATGGGCATCTGTATCGGAAGAAGTGTCTATTCAGGTCCTTTGCCCATTTTTAAATTAAGTTTTATTGTGGATGAGTTGCAGTTCTTTATATGTTCTGGATGTAAACTCCTTATCACACAGATGATTTACAAATATTTTCTCCCATGGGTTGTCTTTTCACTTTGGTGAATGTTTCTTCTGAAGTTTAATAGAGCCCCATTGGGCCATTTTGTCTGTGTTTGGTATCAACCAACAAGTCATCATCAAATCCAATATGATGATTTCCCCCATCTTTTCTTCTAGGAGTTCTATAGTTCTAGATTTTAATTTAGTTCTTTACTCCATTTTGCATGTGGAGATCCAGCTTTCCCAGTCACATTTATTAAAAAGTCAATCTTTTCTCCACTGTGTGATTTGGCACTTTTGTCAAAGATTATTTAACCATCCAAGAGAAAATTTATTTTTTAGATCTCTAATTTGTACCATTTATCTATTTTTTGCCAGTGCCATACATTTTTATTACTATGACTTTGTAGTATGTTTTGAAATCAAGAAGCAAGAGAACCCCAACTATGTTTTTTCTCAAGATTGTATTGTTTATTGGGGCTCCTTGAGGATTTATATAAATTTTAGAAATTTTTTTCATTTCTTCAAACAGTATCATTGGGATTGTGACAGGATTGTGTTAAATCTGATTGCTTATGTAGTACTGAGATTTTTTTTTTTTTTGAGACAGGGTCTTGCTTTGTAGTTCAGGCTGGCTCTGAGCTCACTATGTAGTCCAGGCAAGCCTCGAAGTCAGCAATCCTCCTGCCTCTGCCTCCTGAGTGCTGGGATTACAGGCGTGAGCCACCACGCCCGGCACTGTGGTATGTGGTACTGATTGCTGGTGGGCGTGAGTCACCATGCCCATCATTGTATGTGGTTACCGGGGATTGAACTCAGGACCTTGCGCTTGCCAGGCAGGCACCGGAACCACTGAGCTAATCCTCCGGCCCAGTACTGAGATTTTTAACAATGTTCAGCCTTGCAATTCATGAACATAAGATGTCTTTCTATTTATTTATTATGTTTTTCTATTTATCAGTGTCTTCTTTATTAACTTTATCATAGTAGGTTTTTTTGTTTTGTTTTTTTGGGGGGCAGGGTTTCGCTGTGTAGTTGAGGTTGGCCCTGAGCTCACTATGTAGCCCAGGCTAAACCTGGAACTCAGCAATCCTCCTGCCTCTGCCTCCTGACAGCTGGGATTACAGGTGTGAGCCACCCACCCAGCACTGTGGTATGTGGTACTGATTGCTGGTGGGCGTGAGTTACCATGCCCAGCATTGTTGTATGTGGCTACCAGGGATCGAACTCAGGACCTTGCATTTGCAAGGCCGGCGCCAGAACCACTGAGTTAAATCTCCGACCTCCTTCATAGTATTTTTTGGTGTTGATTTTATATTGTGTAACTTTGCTCAGTTCATTAGTTTGCTTTAAATTTAGCATTCTGGAAATGCCAAATTTTTCATGGAGAATTTTATCTCATTAATCCTTGGGGGAACATCATTTGGTAATGTGATATGATATGATATGATATGATATGATATGATATGATATGATATGATATGATATGATACGATATGATATGATACGATACAATAGGTGGTATCCTCAGCCATGATTTTGGAGAAAATAAGGAAACATTTTATGTTCACTTAAAAGCTGTATTCTTTTTTTTTTTTTTGAGACAGGGTCTTGCTTTGTAGTTCAGGCTGACCCTGAGCTCACTATGTAGCCCAGGCAAGCCTGGAACTCAGAAATCCTTCTGCCTCTGCCTCCTGAGTGTTGGGATCCACCGTGAGCCACCGTGCCTAGCACTGTGGGTTGTGGTACTGATTGCTGGTGGGCGTGAGTCACCACGCCCAATATCATATCATTGTATGTGGTTACCGGGATTGAACCAGGGACCTTGTGCTTGCTAGGCAGGCAGTGGAACCACTGAGCTAAATCTCTGGCCCAAAAACTGTATTCTTTCATTTACCAGACATGAGCTGAGTGCTCATATATACTGGGAATCATGCTTGGATCTGATGGTATATTGGTGGATTAAGTAAACTTGCTCTCTAGTAGATTCTAGTAAGAAAAATAAAACTAGTAACCAAATCAGTAAAAACAATGAAGACAATCATTCAAGGATCAGATTGGGGACTGACAGAGAGGTCTCTTTGTGTGTGGAACTGACATGAAAGCTGAGTTCTCAGTGGATATGGTGGTATACACCTGTAATTTCAGCTGCTTGGGAGGCTGAGGCAGGAGAGTTGAAAATTGCAAATTGCAAATTTGAAGACGGCCTGGGCAACTTAGAGAGACCTGGTCTCAATCCAACAAAAAAGAGTTTAAAAATTCCTAGGGATGTAGCTTAGCACACTTTGGATTCAACCCAACAATAAAAACAACAAAAAACAAGAGGGAAATGGTGAGATATGAGAGAAAGAGGCTGTCAGGTGAGGCTAGATTGGGAGGAACAGCAGGCCTCCTTCAGCAGAAGAGATCCTGGTCTATGAAGTTCCTGAAGTAGGAAGGTGAGAAAGAGCTTCTGGGAATGAGGAGAGGCTGGGAGCGTAGCTCCGGAGGGTGTGTGCTCAGCATGCTGGTGCCCTGGGTACCACAACACTCCCCTCACAGCAAAACAGAACAAAGGAGTGAGGCCTTCAGTCAGCAGATGAAGCAAAGGTGGGAGAGGCCAGTCAGAGGGACCATGCTCACCCATGGTCTGCATCGGGGCATGTCCGGGGCTCGTCAGATTGCCTGCTACAATCTGACGCTCTGCTGGGCTCGCTCTGCTCCATTTGAACAGCGTGGAGAGCAGCCTGTTCTGCTGAGCCCTTGGGCCTGTAGACTCGCTATGCGACTGATGCAAAGAGCTGCCATGTGGTGGAGACAGAGGATCCGATTTGTATCCTTGTGCTGTTAGAAAACTGTCTCCTATTCGTCCTACCCTGAGGGCAATCAGAGTTGTGGAAAATCTTAGCATAACTGACCGGGTTGTCAGTGAGATGAACTACAGCAATTTTTAGGCACATAAAGATGGGCTCTGAGACACATCCTCCAAGAAAATGTATAGTCTGTTCACGGTTTGTTGAAAAAAAAATTTAGAAGAGAATTTTAGAGCACAGATAATAAACCATCTGCCCCTCATTAGGGGGTAAGTTACTTTTGTATTCTTAGGGCCTCTAGAAGCTGTCGAATTAAGATGAAAGAAAACATTGTATTTCCTGCCGTTGCAAAAATATTCCCCCTGGGAGTTCAGGGACAGCCTGAACTACAAAGCGAGACCCTGTCTCAAAAAAAGCGAAAAAAAAAAAAAAAGCGAAAAAAAAATCCCCCACAAGTTAACTGAAATAAACACTTTCACAAAGCTCTACAGAACGAGGAAACTGGAAAGGCCCTTTATAGTGGGTTATCTGCTAGGTACGGAACAGAGAGGGAAGTAGTGGGATCGAACGTCGCTCACACTCCACCTTGGTGTGGCCACGTTCAGGGCCTGCGTAGTAGTTGGCGTCTCCCTGCCCACAGAAAGGGGAGAAGTCCTGACGTATTAGGCATCGCTGTGGGTTCTGGATGTCCTGTGCCTTCTTCAGCTGCTTGCTTAACAGGAGAGAATAAAGGGGTGAGTGGAGGTTAGTGAGGCATTTCAGCAAAAGGGCATGTGGCGTGGTGGTCACACCCTGGACCAGGCTGTCTCCTTGCAGGTCCACTGCCAAAGTGAGGGCTACTTCCCCAGTCTTGGCTCGTGTCTAGATGACCCCCAAGGCCTCATGCAGTCACGGGGTGGGGGCGGGGCTCTTCAGAATGGGCTGGATCTAGACTGTGTGTGCTGGGATCAGGCTGTGCAATTGCTGAATCAGCCTCTGATTGGTTTGGCATCGTTCTGGCTGGCGTCAAGGGTGTGAGCGCTGCACCTGCCCTATGGTGGGCATAAAATATAAGGGACAGAAAGAGGGTGAGCATGCTCTGGTCTGCCTGCCTGCTGTGGACTTTCTTCTTGGTGATGCCCCTTTGCCCTGGCACCCTGCCCCGGAGCCAGCTGATTATGGACTGAAATCTCTACAAACTGTAAGCCAAAGAAACCTCTGCTCTTCTAGGGTCTCAGATAGATCATCTCAGCAGTGAGAAAAGTAACTTAAACATTCCCACTTAAGACGCAGAGCTACTGTTTTAATAATGCATTTACTACCGGGTCCGGGAATAAGGCTTAGTGCCACTGCCTGCCTGGGAAGTGCAAGGTCCTGAGTTTGATCTCCGGTTCCACAAAAACAAAACAAAACAGAACGATTCATTTACTACAAGGTCCAGTTCCCCAAGGATGTCATGGAAGGGAAAGTAGTAATGAAGTATTTGCTCAGCTGTTTTATCTTGCTTAGTTAAACCAACCGTCAAACAATTTCTGAGTCAGGTTATAGTGACCCCAGCTCAAGGTTCACACTTTTGTTTTCTTTTCCTTATGGTTCAAGATGAGATTCCCACATGTAGAACTTCAAGAAACTTGTTGCGTTAAAAAAAAAATTTGGTGAACACATAATTTTACATATATTTACGGGCTCTGGAATAATATTTCTATACATATGTACCATATGTGGTGAACAGGTCCAAGTAAATCGCAAATCCATACTGTAGACATTTATCTTTTTTTTTTGTCTAGAAAATTCCAGATCTTCTTCAGTAGCTTTTGAAATAATCAGTAAATTGCAGTCAACCAGGAAGCTGTATCCCTTCCTGACCTAGAGAACGGCAGTTATTGCTTCTACCACACCCCTAAACCTGCGGTCCGGCCTCTCCCCACCCTTCCTCATTCCTGCCCTTGCTGGGCTGAGGGGATCACTGTTTTCCTCTCTAGTATAAACACCCATGAATAACTATCTCCAAAGGGTAGCAGTGCCTCAAGGTGAACATGGAGTGGAGCCCCTGGAAAATCCTGGGGCACTAAATAATAGTCCAGAAAGCAATGCTTTTTTTTTTTTTTTTTTAAATTGTGAAGTGTATTAGCTCTTTCCTAGAAATTTAAAATTTTCAGTGTGATGACAGTCTTAGAAATGAATTAAGGTTGCCGGGCGTGGTGGCTCACGCCTGTCATCCTAGCACTCAGGAGGCAGAGGCAGGAGCATTGTTGTGAATTTGAGGCTTGTTTGGGTTACATAGTGAGCTCAGGGCCAGCCTGAACTACAAAGTGAGACCCAGTCAAAAACAAGAAAGAATAATGGTGTTTTTTGGAGTCACCAGAATGGACCTATTGTGTTTGCATTTTAGATCTCCTTGGGGGACGGGGCACCATTTTGCTCTCTGCCCTGTAATAGGGCATAAACAGAGGCCGCAGTAGTATAATCTGTTCCAGTCATCCGCAGCCAAATCATGTTAACTCTGTGTGGTACAATCAGAGATCCATCATAATTTGGTGATTTTTTTAAAATAAAGGCTAAATTGGTTTATTGCAGGGCAAGCGGTACACAAGCTACCCAGAACTCTAAAGACCTGTCTTACAAGATTGATTCAGTCCACGGAAATTTAAAGAAAATAACATTTTAATCATTGAATTGTATTATTTTGTTTTAATTTTATTATTTTGCAGTTTGATATAATTAATCTGTTAGTCTTGTGATATAATTAATCTATGTTAGTCTTACACCACAAGAAGGCTATATTTTAGTTTTAAATTCAATGATAACGTAATAAAAATAGTTGGCCAACAATGGGAGATACCAAAATGTTTTGGTCCAGTCACTGGAATATAGCAGAGAAAGAGAAGGGGGGCATGGGGCCCTGGGAATCTGGAAGGATCTGAAGCAAGAACTGAAGCCCTCAGGGACTGCAAAGACAGACTTCAGTGAAGGAGCAGGAGCGGGCAGGTGGCTCCCTCTCCCCGAGCCCTGGCACACTGCGCGGGACGGTGGCTCAGGGAGAGAGGGCCACAGCAGAGGCCTCCACGGAGTAACGTGCTGGTGGGCAGAGCAGCAGGCACAGCGGACCGCAGAGACCGATGAGGTCCTGAGGCTCACACACGCCCCGCGAGGGGTGGCCATGCCCCAGCCATCTCGGCGAGGACCCCGCCGAGCTTGGAACTCAGGGGACCTGTGGGCTGGCTCCGTCAGGGGAGGTGGAGCTGAGCTCAGAGCAGCAGGAGGCACACAGCGCTCCCGGCTGAGTGAATGGGTCCTCACCTCACAACCAGAAACCGGCTTGAGCTTCAGAACTAAAAGTATATGAGCTTGCAGGAACTATCTGCTAACCGGCCATAAATCTACAGTGGGCATGTTGAGATTAATCTACATGGATTTGGGCTCTGTGTGCCCAATCTGTCCACCAGTGACAGTTGAGATACGCTTTGAAGTGAATATTTTTTTTTTTTTTTGAGACAGAGTCTTGCTTTGTAGTTCAGGCTGGCTCTGAGCTCACTAGGTAGCCTAGGCAAGCTTTGAACTCAGCAATCCTCCTGTCTCTGCCTTCTGAGTGCTGGGATTACAGGCGTGAGCCACCACGCCTGGCACTGTGGTATGCAGTATTGATTGTTGGTGGGCATGAGTCTCCACACGCAGCATTGTATGTGGTTACCGGGGATTGAACTCAGGACCTTGCGCTTGCGAGGCAGGCGCCAGAACCACTGAGCTAACCCTCCGGCCCTGAAGTGAATATTCTTTTATTTTTTTCCTTTCCTTGTCTTTGTTTTATGTGTGTGTGTGTGTGTGTGTTTTGAGACAGGGTTTCACTTTGTAGTTCAGAGTGGCATTGAACTCATTATGTAGCCCAGGCAAGCCTGGAACTCAGCAATCCTCCTGCCCCTGCCTCCCGAGTGCTGGGATGACAGGCGTGAGCCACCACGCCCGGCACTGTGGTGTGTGGTTACCGGGGCTCAAGCTAGGGTCCACTGAGCTTGCAAAGCAGACTCTGGAACCACTGAGTTAAATCCCCGGCCCTTGTTCTTGTATTTTATGTAAGTATGAACATTGTTTCTAGTAGCAAGGGTGCTACTGCTGTTACTGTTTTGTTCCTGTTTTTACTTCTTCCTTCTTTTTTACTCTCAAATCCTCTTCACCAGTTCCCCAAAGTTTATGCGATCTCCCTTTGTCCTCTGGCCTTGTTTCTAATTTCTTCTTCTGTTTCGCTATTCCCCCCCACCCCTTTTAAGTTTTCTCCCCTGAGGGTAAATGTGCCCTAGTGAAGGCATATTTGCAGTGTACAATTTCCCTGTCTGTTTTATACTTTGCTAAATAGATAATCAGCTAGTTCAATCTACCACGGTGACCACAGTTTATCATCTTTTAGGCTGCGTTTGATGCAATTGTTATTCCTGATTGTATTATAGTAGCCAAGGTGATGTGAAGTTTCTAATCAGTTGTTCTTCCTGGAAGTGAGAGGACAAAGCTGAACATAAATGGGAGAAAATCTTCTTTTTCTGATTTTCCAATATCAGTCATTCTAGGCTCCAAGACACTTGCCTAGGTAGACCCGATCCATGGGACTAAATAAAGGCAGGTGACACATTTATTCACTTAAAAACATGCACTGAAAATAGCACCTACAACCTGTGCCAGGTGGCAGGCCGAGTACTAGGGCCACTGTTGTGAACAAGACTGTCCTCCTTCTTGCTTTATGGAGCCAGCTATTTAGGAGGGAGGGAGCCACTGAATGAGTATGTCTAGGGTGACACGAAGAGTGGGTGTTGTGGGCGGGCACAGCGGGGGCCTGATCTGGTCAAGGCTGGGCCATCGGAGGGTTAGGGAAGCCTTCTCTAAGGGACTGACATTGAGGTTGGGGATTCAGCCAACACAAGGGGAAGAGGGACTCTTCCAGGCAGAACGAATGTGTCCAAGAATCAAAGGGAACAAGAACGTGAAATCAGGTGTTACTGGGTTGGGCCTTGTCCAGGATCTTCATGTCCTAAGCAAAGAACTGACCAGGACATCAAAAGCATAGCAGAAGAGTGATTTATTTGAAAGGGAAAACAAAACAAAACAAAACAAGACTCTACCACCATCCACCAAGAGTGGCTCTCGGCACCAAGGGGCTCTGTGTTGAGGGCGTGAAGCCTCGGTTTAAGGGTTTGGCTGAGGTTTGACTCTAGCCATTGAGTGACCTGTCTCCGCCTCTCTGTAGGGCAGTGGAGTTGTTGACCTTTAAGGCCCTTGGAGGGAATGTCACATCATGCACAGCCCTACCCTGCGACGGTCAAATCTGCATGGTTAGATTGGTGAGTAAGTAGAGTTAGGGTTTGCCAGGGCCTGCCGATCACCCCAGGGCACAGCCCTGAAGACTTACTGCCCAGAAACTAAATTTCCTGGTTACCGTTCCCCACTGTGTTTGGCCCTGGGCACCCTGGTCTGGAAGGCAGATGTAGTCCCCAGAAGTTCCCTCGGTTACTTTATGTCTCAGATCAAAGAGAGTGACCTTTCAGGCGAGTGGACCCTTCCTCTTCTGGCGTTTCTCTAGCTACCTCCCCTCCAGGAACAGGAACGAGTTCAGGAGTGGCTGGCTGGCCAGGCGAGGCTCGGAGGGGCACAGTGCCTGCGTGTGGCAAGATCCGGGGAACAGAGCAATTGGGGCACCCAGGGTTCAGAATGCGTCTCTCAGTGACGGCACGTCCCGGGGCGGGGAATGAGGTGGGGAAGGGCACAGAGGGGGCAGGAGCAACAGTACGTGGCTGCCCAGGGAGGAAAGCACAGCAGCTTCGACAGGGCAGGGCCGTGGGGCGGAAGTGCAGGGACTGAGGGCCACGCCGGACCTGGTGAGGGCCTGCAGCGAGAGCGGGAAAAGGAGGCAAGAAAGACACTTGGGAGGCTCCTGGTCCGGTGAAAGGAGAGCCCCGGCCATTCGTTGAGATGGCAGAAGTAGAGAAGAGGAGTCTGGAGGCCACGTATTCGTCTAAATGTGTAGTTCTTAGCAAGGAGAGGGACTGTGGGTGCTGAGGGGGGTAGACAGAGACAGAGGAAGGCAGGGCCAAGTCTGGCAGGCAAAACAATTTACACAAACAAAGGCATCACAGCAGAACCGCAGGTCCAACATACGCCTGTCTCGGACCACATCATCCGAGTCCCGGAGACACTCAAAAGCAGACAGCGACTCCACCTCAAGTCGTTTATCGGCCGACCACTCACAGAGCTCAGGCAGCGACTGGCTTGGGGATGCGAAGATGGAGCCCTGATTCCAACCTGCTCCTGTGCTCGGTGAGAATCAAACAGAAAAAGTGGCTGCAGGGTGGCACGGTGCCCGAACAGGGCCGGCGGCGGCGGGAGGACCAGGCCTCGGGAAGACCTGCACACCGGCCCCCGGGGACCCTGACCTCAGAATTACACGATTTATTTTCTGGTGATATAACGTTTGCCATGCTGATTTTCTTAACCATGTTTTAAATGGTAAATAAAATGTGTTGTGCATTATGTAGACAATGTAAATTTCTGTACATGGCATGGTTTATATTGGATTAGAAATTTCAAGGGCAATGGTATTTTTTCTTTTTGAGACGGGATCTCATTTTGGAGCTCAGACTGGCCTTCAACTCACTTTGTAGCCCAGGCTGGCCTCTGACTCATGGCAATCCTCCTGCCTCAGCCTTCCCATTGCTGGGATTACACCCCCCCCATAGTACTTTTGAAGCTTAACATTACTAGTGTTTCCAGGTGAAATACAGGACCTCTAGTTACATATGAATTTTAGGTAGACACATGGTATGTCCCATATTGCAAAGAACAGGCTTATACTAAAAATTTATCTGAAACTATAAATAGCAGAGAGATGACATCTGTGTTTACATAGTAGACATAATTTAGAAGAACTTAAAGAGAGAATGCTATATCCCATATCTTAAAAATCCTAATCATTTCTATAAATAAAAAGCTAGTGTAGTCAAGGCATTATATAATACATTTTTTAGTGTAATGTACTTCTAATGTGGTATTTGGGACATAAGTTTTGGATACTTAAAATTGTTTGGGGAAATTCAAATTTAACTTTTATTCTATATCTTTACTTGCTAAATGTGGCAACCATAAATACTACACATTGCCTTTATGTTTCTTTAAGACATAGAAATTTAAGGGTTGATTTGAACCCATGTCCTTCGTACTGAGCTACACCTCCGGCCTTTCTTGAGACAAGGTTACACTAAATTGTCCTGGCAGGGCTTACACTTGCTATCCTCCTGCCTCAGCCTCCCAGAGGGGTAAGATTATAGGTATGTGCCACTATGGCTGGCCAACAGTCTAGTTTTGAAATACCTGCTAGTCTTGAGTGCAAACAGGGTGACTTGTTTCCCCCTAGTGGTGAAACCAGACAAGGTATGTACCTTCAATGCCCTTCCCTACGCTGCATTACATCCTAGCAAAGGGCAGCCTTGAAGTGAGACAGTAAAACATGGTGCTTGCTTTCCCGCAGCTGGTCATGTTGTAGGAGGGACTTATTCAAAGTGGTATGACATGCTCTTCGGAGGAAGTGAACCATCGTGCAGGTCCAGATGGGCAGGGTGACTTGCATGTGTGTGGATTTGGGGAGGTAACTCAGGGAAATTCCAGAGTGGATGAGATGAAAACTTCCTATTGCAAAATCATCATTTGTTTGTGTAGGCAGAATTCTGCAAAATTAAAAGCATTCTAAAATTTGAGAAGACCGTGTGTGTGTACTATGTTTTCTCCCATTTTGAAAAAATAAGCTTTCTACCAGAAAGGTAGAAAAATTGATTTTCCTTATTCCAGTTCCCCTCAGCTCCTTGGTTTCATGAAGATCCAGAAAACCTCCCTAGCTGATTTGTGAGGAGTTATGTTTAATTTTAACTAGCAAGTAAGTGGTGTTGCTTTCAATTTCCTTTCTCCCCCAAAACTCCCCTTCTTTTCCTGTCAACTCTGCCAACCTCATTTCCTCATATTCTTCGTTAATTACTTCTCCATCTGGAACACATCAGCTTAAATGGAAGGCAAAGTTCTAGAAAGTTCTAGAAGGGGAAGCAAGTTACATTTCCTTTGTATGGAAGACATCACCTTCTCGTCTGTTCCTCTGAGGTGAAAGAAGACACGTCTCTTTTCCCACAAGTGTGAACATTGCGCCGCAGACAGACCCGTGCACTTAAGCTGCCCTCAAGACCAGCGACTCGGGGACGCCTCTGAACATAGGGCAGAGGTTATGAGGAGAAGCTGACGTCACCGCACTTTGTCACTCTCATTAAGTATCAGCATTTCTTGGGTATCAGAGATGAACTCTTCCTTCCAGGTGCGGTTGGAAGAATAGTTTCAGGAAACTTATTAGAAATAAAAAAATATAGAAAGGTCTTCATCTTAAATACAAAGTATGCTCAACTTCTGAGTTGTACGCATTCAGAGAGGGGGAGGGATCTGGTGGCGATGCACACCCACAATCCCCGCACTCAGAGGCCAAGGCGGGAGACGGAGCCCGCTGTGCGACGGAGGCCAGTCTGAGCGACACAGGGAGTTCAAGACCAGCCTCAACTACTTAGGGATGAATCGTGCTCTACACCGTGGGTATCCACGGATTGCTGCGGTACAATCCTTTTAACTCTATAGGGAAGATGCCAAGAAGAGGGATAGCTGGTTCAAATGAAACCTCTAGTTTTAGTTTTTGAGGAATCTCCATATTGATTTGCATATTGGTTGTAATAGTTTATAGTCTTATCAACATGGAGAAGAGTTCATTTTACCCACAGCCTCACCAGAGGAGGCTATTGATGTCCTGTAAACTGAAATTCTTCCCGGAGTGAGATAGAATCTGTTGTTTTAATTTGCATTTCTTCTTTTTATTATTTTTTTTTTGGTGATACTGGGGATTGAACTTGGGCTAATTTACATTTCTTTAATGACTGAACAGTTTCTCATATATTTCCTGTTTGTACTTCATCTGAGAGTAATCTATTCTTTTCAGATGGTCATTTTTGGACTGGGCCTTTAAATTTGGGGAGTCTGACTTTTTTGAGTTCATTGTATACTCTAGGTATTGGTCCTTTGAACAATAGCTGGTAAATTATTTTTCCCCATTCTGTGGGTTGTCTCTTCACTGTTGGTGGAAAAGATTTTGTTGTTGTTGTTTTTTGAGCTGTTCAGGCTGGCCCTGACTCGCCTTGAACTCACAGCAATCCTCCTATCCTCCTCCTCTCCCCCAAGCTGATATTCTACAGCATCTGGAGCCTGAATCTTGAAGCTGTCTTGCTGCTTCTCACCACTTTGCCACCTCCCTGAAAGTGTCTGTTTTTGTTTTCCTGAGACAGGCTGTGACTACGTAATTGAGGCTGGCCTCAAACACTCTGTTATCCTCCTGCCTCAGCCTCCCGAGTGCTAGTTACAGGAATGCATCTTTGTGCCTGGCTTCATGAGTATCTTTTAAAGGCAGAAGCTGCATCCAGCATCTTTGGCACATAAGCTATTATGTATCATGTAATAATTCACATTATTAGATTCAAGTGAAGTTTTAAAAATGCATGCAAACCAAAGAATTTTTTGTCCAGTATTTATTATATAAAATTGTTTACCACAGTAAAAATTGAAGACAAAAATACAAATTAAACAAGACACAGAAATGTTGCATAGAAACACTGAAAACACGGCTATGTCCTTCAGTAACCCAAGAACACACACACACACACACACACACACACCCAGAACAGATACTGAACCCAGGGCTTTGTGTGCTCTGGAAGAACATTCTACCACTGAGCTCCAGGTCCAGATTTAGGCTCTTTGCAGGAAGAAGATAAACTTTAAAACACACACAGAGATACTGAACCCAGGGCTTTGTGTGCTCTGGAAGAGCATTCTACCACTGAGCTCCAGGTCCACATTTTTTTTTAAGGGTCATGCTAAGTTTTCCTGGGTAGTTTTGAACTTGTGGGCTTAGGCGTTCTTCCTGCCTCAGCCTTCAGAGTAGCTGAACATTATAATTTATAGGCAGGTTACTGATGCCCTCAAATACAGTTTTTCAAAGAAAAAACTACTGTTCAGAAAAGAAAAAATACTCTCTTAAATACTTAAGAAAATCCTTTTTTGTTTGTTCTTTGAGACAGGGTCTTGCTGTGGAGTTCAGGTTGACCCTGAACTTCGAAGACAGGCAAAGCCTCTGTCCCCTTCTTGTGGCCATCGGGCTCACAGAGGAGCACAGCGGGCCCCAACTCGAAGGCCTGCATCCCCACAGCTCAGGGACCTGGCGTTTTGCTGGCATCTTTTCCTGTTATTGTGCGAACTCCCCCCCTGCAAATCCTACAAGGCTGTTCTCTTTTCGGATGCCCAGTGGGGCGCAGCAAGTGCCAGGCAGGATCACTGAGGGGCAGTGCAGGGGGTCACAACCTCGTCCCCTCCAGGGCGACAAGCTGCTTCTGTGCCCGGCAGCTGCGTGGCTGCGCTCTCACACCCACACCTCCAGAGGGCGAAGACGGGCGTGCGGGGCCACCGGGGCGTCCCCCGCGGAGCGGTCTCCAGGCCCCGTGCGCCAGTGGCCCTGGAAGCCAGGAGCAGGCTGGGAACGAACGCCAGTGGCGAGCACGCTGCTGTCTGGGCCTCGACGAGCCAAGCACGGCGGCACCCTGCCTCCCCTTCCCTAGGGTGAGCGTGACCCCTTGGTGGAGGTGCTGGCCTCGGAGACAGCCCTCCCCAACATGCTCTCACAGCTTCCTGGCCCCCGCGGCAGTAACTGGAGAACGCTGTCCTAGAGGCCTCCAGGGTTCTTCGATATCCTGCTGGCTGAGGACACCCTCAACTCACAGTCATCGTCCTGCCTCAGCCTCCTGTGTGCTGGGAATACAGGTGTGTGCTACTATGCACAGCTTTTTAAAACTTAGGCTTTTTTCCCTGTCACTTCCTTTCCCTTGTCTTGATATCGAATCTGCATTTTTCTCAAGTCCACACAGGCTGAGGGGAAGAACACCTGACCAGTGCTAAACAGTGGGGAGATGTTGGCCTGGTGGTGGTTTTTTTTTTTTGCCTTTTAGCTTTTTGAGACAGTGTCTTGTGATGTAGTTCAGAATGGCCTTGAACTTACTAGGTAGACCAGGCTGGCCTCAACTCTTCCTGCCTCAGCCTCCTGAGTGCTGGGATTATAGGTGTGGCCTAGTACTAAAGTAACCATACAAAACAAATGCAGTGGGTTAGAAAAGATTTTGCACATTATTCTTATTTTTTCATCAAATTCACTTATGTTTCCTTGTGAGTGAGTCTACTTGTCTACTCTCTTTTCTACAATGGTCATTTTCTGGTCCTAAGACTATTTCTTACATACTGAACCAAATCAGTACGTACTCTTGAGGTAGAAAACCTAACAATGGCTTTTTTTTTTTTTTGAGACAGGGTCTCACTTTAGTAGTTCGGGCTGGCCCTGAGCTCACTATGGAGCCCAGGCAAGCCTTGAACTCAGCCATCCTCCTGTCTCTGCCTCCCGAGTGCTGGGACTATAGGTGTGAGCCACCACGCCCGGCACTGTGGTATGTGGTACTGACTGCTGGTGGGCGTGAGTCACCAGGCCCAGATTGTATGTGGTTACCAGGGAATTGAACCCAGGACCTTGGGCTTGCGAGGCAGGCGCCGGAACCACTGAGCTAAATCTCTGGCTCACAATGGCTTTTCTTAAAATTAGGTAGTTACCTCTGTCTAGGACTTCAGTGACTCAAAGCTCCTAGTCAGACTGTTCTAGTAAGTTAGGAATCAGGAAGTCGTAACGTATAGGAAGCATTACCTAACCACGGAAGGGACAGCTGCCTGTGTTACGGAAGCCAATGTCCCACAATACTTTTTTTTTTTTTTTTTTGGAGACAGGGTCTCGCTTTGTAGTTCAGGCTGGCCCTGAGCTCACTATGGTGCCCAGGCAAGCCGCCGCGAACTCAGCCATCCTCCTGTCTCTGCCTCCGTCCCACAATACTTTTTTTTTTTTTTTTTGCTTTTTGGAGACAGGGTCTCACTTTGTAGTTCAGGCTGGCCCTGAGCTCACTATGGTGCCCAGGCAAGCCGCCGTGAACTCAGCAATCCTCCTGTCTCTGCCTCCCGAGTGCTGGGATTACAGGCGTGAGCCACCACGCCCAGCATTATATGTGGTAACCAGGGATCGAACTCAGGTCCTT
>PVIC010024213.1:0-26207 GCA_004025085.1 Thryonomys swinderianus | reverse complement strand
CACTGTTGGTGGGATTGCAGACTTGTGCAACCATTGTGGAGATCTGTGTGGAGATTTCTCAGAAAACTAGGACTAGGGGTCCCATTTGACCCTGCTATACCCCTGCTAGGAATATACCCAAAAGAATTTAAAAACTCACATTGGAAAGACAGATGGACACCATTGTTCATAGCAGCTCAGTTCGTGATAGCTCAATCTTGGAAACAACCCACATGTCCATCAACTGGAGAGTGGATAAAGAAGATGTGGTTTTTTTTACAAAATGGAGTATTACTCTGCCATAAAGAATGACAAGATCGATCCATTTAGGTGCAAATGGAGACACCTGGAGGATATACTAATAAGTGAAATCAATAGATCACAGATAGACAATTACTGGATCTTCTCTTTGACATGAACACCTGTAGATGCAAATGAGCTTTAGAAAGTATGACAGCTTTTATAGAGTACATAATTTCTATAGGAAACTTGGTGTGGGAATGTGATGAGGGGAAGGAATTAATATGATACAGAAAGAAAATAAAAGAGCATGTATAAAGGGGGTGAGGAGGTGTGGGTGGGTAGGGATATGGGTAAAAATGAGAATTAACTTGTGTCATATACTGGTACAAATTCCCCAATGTTATACATGATTTTGAGATGTATATAAATTGTACCAATAAAGAATTCAATTTATAAAAATAAATAAACAAATAAATAAATCTGTGGGGCTGGAGGGTTAGCTCAGTGGTTCCGGCGCCTGCCTCACAAGCACAAGGTCCTGAGTTCGATCCCCAGTAACCACATACTATGCTGGGCATGGAGACTCACGCCCACCAACAATCAATACTACATGCCACAGTACCAGGCATGGTGGCTCACGCCTGTAATCCCAGCACTCAGGGGGCAGAGACAGGAGGATTCTGAGTTCAAGGCTTGCCTGGGCTCCATAGTGAGCTCAGAGCCAGCCTGAACTGCAAAGCGAGACCCTGTCTCAAATAAATAAATAAATTGGTGTTGCCAGGCGTTGTTGGCTCACGCCTGTAATCCCAGCACTTGGGAGGCAGAGGCAGGAGGATTGCTGAGTTTAAGGCTTGCCTGGGCTACATAGTGAGCTCAGGACCAGCCTGAAATACAAAGCAAGACCCTGTCTCAAAAAAAAAAAAATCTGTGCTGGATGGTATTCTGAGTCTTTACCTACACATCTAGATGGCATAAACATCAGTGCATGGATGTATCACGTACATTCTGCTTGCATAAAGTCCTTTTAAAAATTTAATCCCAGCTCTTAATTTGTACCCCATAAGAGAAGTTCCAAGAGACTTGTCCCCATATTCCTGTCAAGTTCAGTGGTTGGTATTCAACCTATTCGCTCTTAGATTTCTTCCTTTTCCTCTTCCTCTTGCTCTTCTCTTTGCCCCTCTGCTTCCCTCTTTGAACCATTTTAATAAACATGAAGCCATCCATCGAAAGGAAAGAAATTATTTGGGAAAGCACAAAACATCTTAATCTATACAAACTTGAACTCCAAAGTTTTTGATTTTATTTGGTAAGAAAATGATGAAGTACACTGAAATTAGAGATTATTTAAACATTTTCTTTTTTAAAGTTGCCTGTCATCATGATGGAAGCTGCTAAGTTAGCTATCCTGATAATGGCACCTGCCAGTCTAAATGTGGCCACCTCCCCACTGCTCCTTGGTTTAACTTCTCATTCCTTTTGCCTAAAATCCTAAGCTGTTGAAATGCCTAACCCAGATAATCCATGTTAACCTGACTCAGGATGTCAAACAGCCCCCAGGAAATAAAGGATCTTATTCAATATTGCATTGCATGATGCTGGTCCTGGTTGGGAAGACAGTGACCACCTTCTCCTGTTTTGCCAACTTGAAGCCCAAAGTCTCACATCCTGTTTCAGTCCTAGGTGACAGAGACCATTAGCCACCCTGCTGGAAATGAGCCCTCAGAAATATCTCGGCTTTTCCCCAGGGGGCATTCTTACCTTTAAAGTATTTCTAAGGACTTCCAGAATCAAATGCTTTTCTTCCTTGCCCAGTCAGCTTAGGTAATTCCTTCTACATAATATTTCTAATGTGGATCACTTCTTTTGCCACCAACTGTGATCTTTATCCCCTGATCCCGGGCTACTATAAATGGTCACAAATGCTGCCTTCATCAAAATGTCCATGCCGTTCTCACATTACTGCCTTCAAAGCCCTGTTTGACACAAGGTTCAGTGTGAGCTCCACTTCCTCCACAAAGTCTGATAGGGGAAGAGTGACTAGGGTGGAAGAAAACAGAGAGGCAGGCAGTAGCAGCTGCTCAGCAGTGGTAAAGGGCTGTGAGACCAGTGGAGGGGTTGCCACTCCAAAGAAGCTCCTAAGAAAATAAGGCAGGCTACAGAGAAGAGAGAGTGCAAGCGCCAGGGTCAGTAATCTAGGAAAGGGTCCTGAGCCTCCTCACAGACACAAACACCCATGTCAGTGTGGATGTCTAAAAGCCGGGATGCCCAGGCTGCACACATGCAAGGAAAGAGGGCCACAGCAAGAAATACCTAGAGTGCACACGTACCCCACACTGGTTCAAGATGGAGCTGGCCACAGGAGAAGAAAAAGTGAACTGCAGTAGCAGAAACTGCTAGTGCTCTCTTCCCCACAGTTAGCAGGTAGTAATTTCAAAAGCTGTTTATATTTTAATGTATACGTTCCTTAACTACAAACACTACTTCATAGAATGTTCTGTATTCCCCACACTCAGCACAATATGTAGTCAATAAATATGTAATTTAAATGATAATGAAATCTGCTCCGTGGTTGAAAGACCATGTGTACAGGAAGCTATGAGAAGTTTACAGTAACTCCATTTCTTCTCAGGAAGTCTGGAAGCCATCTGCCCAGTTAAGGTTTAGGATACAATAGTCAGCAAGAACAGAGTGAACACAAAACCTCCCTTTTTTGAAACTTCAGAGCAAACATCAACTCTCCTTTGTTTTGTATCTTAGTTCAAACTCTAGGCATAAGGAAAAAAAAAAAAAACTGCCTTTCTCCAAGACTGCAAACCAAGCCCCAGGCCCAAAATATCCTTATATTTTCATGTGATAGTGTTTATTAGTGCTGAAGTTCAACCACAGGGGATGAAAAATTGACCTCGTTCAGTTTCTAAACTTGAGAGTTTCCAGCACACATGCTGAATCGCTTTCTGAACATATGTTGTGATGTGTTCATGCTGAGAATCCCTTTAAAACAGTCCAGCCTTAACAAGATCTTGCTAAGAATATATTTTTCACTCAATAATACTTCTTTAAAAGATCCAAGTTTAAATAAAGGCCTATTATGCTGGCTTTATAAATGTAATCACTTTTATTGATTTATGACATTCCTTGTGTAAACAGTGAAAAAAAAACTGATAGTTAAGATTTGCAAATAATGTACTATTCAACTAGCCTCAAGTGAGAGCCTTATGTTAAGGGCCAAAATAAACATCTGCAAATATAAAACAGGGCTACTGTATTTTGCTTTTTATCCCCTAAATATAGGGGTCAGGTGTAATTTTGGACCTTTTCTGGCAAAAACAAATAAAAGAAAGACCCCCAAATAAACCTGTGATATTTCAAATTACATAATTCCTTGTTGTGGGGCAGGTAGTGGACTTGGCAGAGCTGCCTATGCATGCAGGGAAATCACAGCATCTTTAGGTTCTACGCATTAGATGCCAGTATAGCTATCCCTCACACACACACACACACTATCATCAGTTGCAAAACTCAAAAACATCTACAGCTACTGCAAAATGTACCCTGAAGGGCCAAATCATTGCCAGTAATTAAACTAGAGAATCTTTTCTTTAAAATGAGGAAGATGGGGCCGGAGGGTTAGCTCAGTGGTTCCGGTGCCTGCCTCGCAAGCGCAAGGTCCTGAATTCGATCCCCGGTAACCACATATAATGCTGGGTGTGGAGACACGCCCACCAACAATCAACACCGCATACCACAATGCCTGACGTGGTGGCTCACGCCTGTCATCCCAGCACTCGGGAGGCAGAGACAGGAGGATTGCTGAGTTCGCGGCGGCTTTCCTGGTGCCATAGTGAGCTCAGGGCCAGCCTGAACTACAACATGAGACCCTATCTCAAAAAGCAAAAAAAAAAAAAAAAAAAAATGAGGAAGATGATAAACAGCTAGTAAAGATTTTTTCCCATGTTGTTGGTTGTCTTCTAGCAGTGCCAGTGACTTCTTTTGCTGTGCAGAAGCGTTTCAGTAGGATGAGATCCCATTTGTTGATTCTTTCTACTAGTTCTATCAGGGTTTTATTCATAAAGTCTCTGTCTAAGCCAATGTCTCCAAGAGTTTTACCTAACTTCTTTTCCAACAGGCTTATTGTTTCTGTTTTAGTGTTTAAGTCTCATATCCATTGTGAGTTTAGTACTGTGCATGGTGAGATAGGTCTAGCTTTAGCTTTTGGCAGGTTAAAGCCCAATTTTTCCAGCATCATTTGTTAAAGAGGCTGTCTTGCCTCCATTGAGGATGTTTGGCTCCTTGTCAAAGATAAGGTGGCTTAGTGTATCCGGAGTTGTGTCTGAATCTTCTAATCTATTCCACTGATCCTTGGGTCTGCTACTTTGCCAGTACCATGCAATTTTTATCACAGTGGCTTTATAGTAGAGTTTATCAGACAAAGGGCTATTATCTACAATATATAAAGAACTCAAACAGATCAGCCTCCCCAAGTTTAAAGACCCAATTCAAAAATGGGCATCTGAAATGAACAGATACTTCTCAGAGGCAGAAGTCAAAGCAGCTAAGAAACATATGAAGAAATGTTCAACATCACTGGTCATTCAAGAGATGCAGATGAAAACAACACTGAGATTTCATCTCACTCCACAAAGAATGGCCGCTATTACAAAATCAACCAACAATAAACGCTGGCGAGGCTGTGGGGAGAAAGGAACCCTTTTCCACTGCTGGTGGGATTGTAGATTTGTGCAACCATTGTGGAGATCAGTGTAGAAATTCCTCAGGAAACTAGGACTAGGGGTCCCATTTGACCCTGCTATCCCCCTGCTAGGAATATACCCAAAAGAATTTTTAAAATCACATTGGAAAGACAGATGTACACCTCTGTTCATAGCAGCTCAGTTTGTGATAGCTCAATCATGGAAACAGCCCAAATGCCCATCAAATGGAGACTGGATAAAAATGTGTGGGTTTTTTTTATAAAATGGAGTATTATTCTGCCATAAAGAATGACAAGATTGATTCATTTATGTGCAAATGGGTACACCTGGAGGACACGCTAATGAGTGAAATAAATAGGTCACAGATAGGCAAATACCGGATCTTCTCTTTGATATGAGCACCTCTACATGCAAATGAGCTCTAGAAAGTATGACAGTTTTTGTAGAATGGGATATTTCCAAAGGAAATTTGGTGTGGGGATGTAATGAGGGAAAGGAATAAATAGGATTCTGAAAGAAAATAAAAGAGCATGTATAGAGGGGGTGGGGAGGTGTGAGTGGGGATATGGGTAAAAATGAGAATTGACTTGTGTCATATATTGGTACAAATTCCCCAATGTTATGTGTGATTGTGAGATGTATATAAATTGTACCAATAAAGAATTCAATTTAAAAAATGAGGAGGACTATAAGTCATCAGATTTGGAAGGACACTGCAAAGGAAATGGTGATCCATAAACAAAACATACTAACAAAACAGTGCAGAATTTAGACAAACAATACACAGAAGTAAACATACCTGGAAAACAGAACATTAAGATCTAATCTGACCACAAAAAAAATGGTATCCTGAAGAAATCTAGAAAAAACCAACATCAACTTCTTCAAAATTTTTCAATTTTTTTTTTTTTTTTTTGAGACAGGGTCTTGCTTTGTAGTTCAGGCTGGCCCTGAGCTCACTATGTAGCGCAGGCAAGCCTCAAACTCAGCAATCCTCCTGTCTCTGCCTTCCGAGTGCTGGGATTACAGGCATGAGCCACCATGCCCCGCACTGTGGTATGTGGTATTGATTGCTGGTGGGCATGAGTCTCCACACCCAACATTGTATGTGGTTACCGGGATCGAACTCAGGGCCTTGTGCTTTTGAGGCAGGCGCCAGAACCACTGAGCTAAATCTCCGGACCAAATTTTTTTCAAATTTTTAAAATTGTTTTTAATTTAGTCTGGGTGAAAAAAGTTAGTTTCGCTCAGACACATTTTGCAAAGAGTAATAAAACTTCTTCCCAGGTCTGGGGATTTAGTTCAAGTAGTACCGCACCAACCTTGGACTCACAAGGGCCGGAGTTTGATCCCTGCTACCACAAAAATAAATAAATAAATGAATGAATAGATAGACAGCTAGATAGATAGATGAATAGATAGATGGATAAAGATAAATTCTTCCCACTGAAAAACTGCATTTGTCAAGTATTTATCATACCAAAGATAAGTTTTTATAAATTTCCAAGGAGTCTGTACTAATTTAGAGAGTCATTTACATTCTACATGTGTACCCTTGAATATAAAGATTTGCTGACATTTTGTTTTAAGTCTGGAATGATTTGAGATTTTTCTCCTGATTTCAAAGAGAAAAGTTAACATGTATAGTACTTCACTTTAAGTTAGATTCCATTTTCTTAGAAGTTCAAGAGAGCTATTTTTCCTTTCTTTGTGCACTTTATTTTATATCCTTATCTTAACTATCCTGTTAGGTAGGATTATTGTACTCATTCTATGGAGGAATAAACATAACCAAAGCCACATATCTAGGACCAGTGAAACTCATTAAACTCAACTCTTCTAGAACTCCCCAATCTTGGCTTTTCTGACACCAGAATTTCTACTGGGCTATATCTGGGATTTTCAAAATAGCTCTTTTTTATTTCCAAGTATGATATTCAAACTCATATCCCTACACTTTGAAATGTCTGCTTTAAATC
This sequence comes from Thryonomys swinderianus, assembly GCA_004025085.1. Classification (NCBI taxonomy): domain Eukaryota; kingdom Metazoa; phylum Chordata; class Mammalia; order Rodentia; family Thryonomyidae; genus Thryonomys; species Thryonomys swinderianus. The sequence continues at coordinate 19,294 of PVIC010024213.1, read as the reverse complement.
CTCTTAGAACATGAAATTACATTTAGTCATTGAAATAATTTTTTTAGTACCTCACTAGCTGTGGGGGGTCCAAATCTAAAACAAAATGTCAGCAAAGTCCTACATCAAAAACTCTTCAACTAAAAATTATCAAATAGTCAAGATCTATCATATCTGTATGACCTAAGAAAAATGCACACTATTATCCTAGTAGCCAATAAGAGTAAGATTTCTCATCTGACATTTTTTTTTTGAGACAGGGTCTTGCTTTGTAGCTCAGGCTGGCCCTGAGCTCATTATGTAGCCCAGGCAAACCTCGAACTCAGCAATCCTCCTGTCTCTGCCTCCCGAGTGCTGGGATTACAGGTGTAAGCCACCATGCCCAGCATTGTGGTATGTGGTACTGATTGCTGGTGGGCATGAGTCACCATGCCCAGCATTGTTGTATGTGGTCACTGGGATCGAACTCAGGACCTTGCGCTTGCAAGGCAGGTGCTGGAACCACTGAGCTAACTCTCTGGCCCTCAGCTGACATTATTAATAGAAATTAATATATAGTAGACAATAGAGACTAACAATAAAACTTATTATATCTGAATAATATATATCTGAAACCACATACATAAATAAAATTTTATGCCTTGCAAATGCAAGGCCATGAGTTTGGTACTTCAAAAATTAATTAATTGAAAGAAAAGAAAATTTTAGCCATATATGATGGTGCATGACTGTAATCCCAGCACTCTAGGAAGCTGAGGCAAAAAGATTGCAAATCTGAGCTGGACATGAACAATTTAGTATGACTTTGATTCAAAATAAAAAATAAAAAAAGGGTTGGGAATGTAGCTCAGTGCAAAGGCAGTGGGTTCAATCCTCAGCATCAGGAAAGAAAGTTAGAAAGAAAGAGAGAGACCAAATGAAAGACCAGAAAGAAAGACAGAAAGAAAAGTACAAGAATAAATTGAAATTATAACTACAAATAGGATACATCTTAAAGAGAAAATTAAGGAAAATGATACTTGCAAACTAATGACTCACTCAGATTGATGTGCATTCTTTTTAATAGACTGAAAAATTCAAATTTGAAGAAAATTTTTAATGAAAATTTTCAAGTATCAGGGAAGCAAATAAGCAAAATTGAAAACAGACTTGCAGAAATGATGGTCAACTGCTTAAAGTAGCCTTTTCCAGCCCTCAAACAGCTTTGCTGTCTCATTTCTTTCCCATTCAGTCAAACCAAATTCAGAAACATTGAGCTATCTTTAATGCTTCACATTTAAAGAGAGATGAACAGTCAAAGATCACCAGGTAGTTGAAGAAAAGTTCTGTTAAAAACAGACACCACAATATAACAACAAACTCAATAAAGGGGGAAAAATACCAAGAAAACTTCTGAAGAAAAATAATTTCAACATCAAACTACATGAGGGTAAAATAAAGTCACTTTCAGACATAGAAAGCCTTACACAAGTTCCTAGGCATACTTTCTCAAAGCTATTGAGGAATGTTCTCCATGAAAATGATGAAGTAAACCAACAAAGAAAACAAATTCTGCATGGTTCTGAGAAAATTCCTTAAGAAAAAAGTTCACATGATGGTGTCAAAGTGAAGACTAGTAAGCAGATGTGTTGCAGGTCTACCGCACAACCAAAGCTAATAGAAACAAGATTAAAAGGAAACAGTATATTCCTCACAAAAAATATAAAATGGAACTTAGAAATTACTTTAAAGATTTTATCACTTAGCAAACTAAAGAGCCACTTTACAAAAAAGTTCATAGTTTTAAAAAATATCATCATGAAAGACATGAGAAATCAAACCATTACTAATTACAAGAAAGCTTATAAACTGTATAAAACATTATAAACTATATATGTTAAATATACATATGTACCATGTTTTAATATTTTAAGCTTTATATTCTATATATAAGCATAATATACACTATAACCTATCTATAGTATCAACTATTATATGTACATGACTAATATAACCTATTATATAGTATAAATTATATATCCTTTTTAGTGTATATAATTACATATACATAATATAAACTACACTGTATACACACAAACTGTGTTCCTATATAACCATATAATAAGACACTGAATATGGATTCAACCAAAAATTGTAATAGTACTATTTTGAAAGGAGTCCAGGAAAAAAGGAACCAAAAGAGGCCAAAACAACTAAATAAATAAATCAAGCAATAGCAGTATAACATAGTATTTTCTTATGAGAATAAATATCCCCAATTAAGCAACTGAAGACTTTTAAAAATGCTTACATGAGAATTCCAAGACAAATGGGAGCCAAATTGGGGTGGAGGAATTAAGAGAATATTGTTCTGTGATATAAGCTTCTTAGCATTTGTGACCTTTTAAACTGTGCCTCATTATTTTGGTTTTTAAAAAGAAAATGCTAATTTTTATAAAAGGAAAGAAGGGAGGGAAGAAGAATGAAGTTATTTCCTTAAATTAGGTTTATGTGCAACTGTGATACTATAAAAATACTTACATATAGTTCTAGGGACTGTGCCTCCAGAAGAAAACTGCCCCACCTCTCCTGTTTGTAAAAACAGACCATCAGAACTGAGGTACTTAAGTTCCATTCACTTACATATACTAAATCCAAAGTCACTGGTTAATGATGAGCAGGAAGGCACCCTGGCTTACCAAGTTTAGATTACAAGTACTTTACACATCCTGTTCTGTGTTTCCTATAGATTTGGATTATATTCTCTCAAAGATATTGAGGACCTAGGATACATCTCTTTTTGGAAATTCTCACAGTGCTTTATACATAGTAATAAAACAAAAACCTAATCACAGGTCCAGTTGGGTTCAAACAAAACTAATTAATGGGTAGTAGGAAGAGAGTTACGGGTACCTTATTTACAGGGACACAGAGAAAGAAACATCATTTTTAATACCACCGTAAATGTTCCCAAGGGTAAGTGTGCATGTTCACTGCTGAGTAATTCCAGGAGCAAAACAAACCCTCTGTTACATAACTCTTATTTTACCTTCCTTAATCTTTAATTAACATAGAAAAAAGTTGCTTTCTGAGCCATTCCACAGACAAATAGTTTCCCAGCAGAAAAAGACAAGCAAATAAGCTAGAGCATGTGACGGACTTGGAAAGCAACAAATCTGCTGCTGAATTATTGAACTGTTAAGACTGCAGAGCTAAACAGAAAAGATCTGGGTACATAAATAGGGTTTTGTTACCTTTGGGTTTTTTTTAAATTCTGTTTGTTGTAGCTGCTCGTTGCCATGAGTACTAAAAGTTATGACCCTACCATTCATACTGTATGTTTTTATTTGGAAAAAAAATTTCACTTACATAGTTGAGGTTCATCAACCACGTGAACTTAAAGTGGGAATTTTACACACACATCATAGATTTATTTGCTAAACCACCAATCTTGTTTATTTCAGATGAGCTATAAAATTACAGTTCTTCAGAAAGAATCGTGATTCTTAGTGTTTTCATGATTCATGCAACAAATATTTTTAATATCTATCATGTGTTACATGCCCTAGGCTCTGTACTAGGTGCTAGAAATGAATGCAGTGCAAAACTGAGTAATGACATCCAATGCGTTAATGGAGTAGTTAAATGATTAAATAAATTAGAATAATATGAGTGAAGGGCTTGGATCATAATTAGCAGAAGCTCTGAACATGTGCTGGGGCTCAAGGGTGGGGAGCACTTAGCCAGGAAGCTTTCCAAGGGAAGTGACCTTGAATAAAATCATAGATTATCCATGCCACGGAGGATGGAGAAGAGGCTGATACCAAAGAGAAGCAGTAAGGAAGCCATCCCATTAGTAGAGGAAATAGACAGGTACTGTACCCTAGATTTGGACCATGGCAATGGTATTAGAGGAAAGTGACAGACCCGAGAACTATTGAAGAGACAGAATTACTACCCCTACTTCACTCCAAATCACTGACCAAGAGCTTTAAGTCCCTCCCTAAATCAATGGCACTTGGAAACAACTGCTACAGTCTTATGCCTCTGGGTCAGACTCAGCCTTTCATGAGGAATCAGTGGCACCTCCTACTTTCCCACCCTCACCAACCCTTAAACTTCAGGGTGATAAGATGATCTTTTTCTCTGTCCCTCTGTTCACCCTGTGCTTGGGTGGAAGACATTCTGTTTTCCCCACATGCCCAGGACAGTAGTACAAAGAAAGAGACAGGAGGGTGAAAAGTGAAGCTTTACATCCCAGATATCTGACTGGGTATGCACGCGCGTGCACGCGTGCACACATACACACACACACACACACACACTTGCCAATCTTTGACCAGGCTCCTCTCCTATTCTTCACCTAACTTTGAAGTAAGTTTTCTACCATAACTCTGTTTTACCTGGTACCTTCACTCTTGCTGCTCTGCAGATTAAAATCATTCCCAGTGCCAGTCCCCCCAAAAGAACCCCTCCTACCTTTCAGCGCAGCCCAGAACTGAACTAAACAAACCTCCTTTCTACTTGGCCTTAATCCTCCTTCCTCTGACTTTCCCATTCATAGCTCATTCCCTCTTGGTTCCCACTAGCCATTCATTAATTCTGTGGGTTTTAGCAAGTTGCTCAAGGGATCTGAATCTTACTTAACTGCAAAGTAGGGATGGATAAAGCTATGATTTGAACACCTTACTAACGACCTCATACAATCCTCACACAAACCAGTGTACAGCCATTATTAACAGTTAATACCTGATGACTAATGGTTAAGCCAGAGAGTCCTATTCCAACACCTATCCCATTTCCCATTGTGCTCTGTTGAGTTAATAGTATCTTTCCTGTGGGCTCAGGGAAGTAGCTTGGCACACAGTGCCTGCCTGGCAAGATCCTGAGTTCGATCCCTAGAACCCCCAAAATACTACTACTAATAATAATACTTTCCCTACTGCCTTCAGGTCTATGGAGAATAGCAGTGAAATGTCTAAGACAATGAAATACTTGGCAGATTATTGCTTAATCAGCTTTGTAAGATCAAAAGAGTTCTAAAGTGGATGGTGGTGATGGTTGTACAACAATGTACTTAATACTGAATTGTACTCTTAAAATCATTAAGATGATAAATGTTAGTCTGTGTGTATTACACCACAATTAAAATTTTTGTTAATCAAGATCACCACAAGTTCAGACTACATAGTGAGCCCAAGGCCACTCTGAACTACAAAGTAAAGAACCTATCTTAAAAAAACAAACAAAAAACATATATAAACCAGTAGATTCTCCACAAGAGGACCTTATGTAATTCACTTTTAGCCACTGCATATCTACAACAGATAAGGATGAGAGAAGTCCAGGAAACAGTATCTCTACTTCAGTCACTAGCATGGCACAATGGAGATAAGGAGGAAAAACATGTCCAGATTGTTTCTTACATCACAATCTGAAGATTTCAAGCCTGACTGCAAAGACATCTCTACATTGTCAACAAATACAAGTCTCCTCCAAGAAGAAAGGTCAACCTGAAGCGATTATCAGGATAAACTCCAGTTGCTAATCTTCCTGTTTGGGCCCATTTCTCTTCACAACCAGTGACTGCCAACGTCAGGTGCAGGGCCTTTGCCCCTCACCCCTACTCTGGTGGGCCTTATACATATCTTACCATATTCCCTATAATTCCTTCCCTCATGCCTATTGCTAAAAAAAATTTCATATTCATTATAAAAACTTAGAAAACACAAAAATCAGATATACTTGGCTAAGTATTCACTATTGTCCCAATAACTCAAGAAATGTTTTCTGATTCTCTCCAGAGAATAAAAAGGTGAGGTTTAATCCTATTGTGGGACAAGCTGAATCCTAGTTTTTTTTTAATCTAATTTAATTTATTGGTACATTATATGTACATATCACAATTACACTCCACATTGAGAATTTGTACCAGTATATAACATAACTTAATTCTCATTTTTCCCCTTCCCCTATTCACTCTACAACCCTGCCCCCTACATACATAAGTTTTGTTTCCTTTTTTTACCATCAACTTTTTCTTTCCCCTCATTATTTACCCCAAACCCCATTTCTCTTTGAATATTTACTATTTCACAATGTAAGTCATGCATTCTAGAACACATTTACAACTTCAGTTTCTCACAGCAGCGAAAAGGTACAATATTTACACATTTGTGACCTATTAATTTCACTTATAAGCATGTCTTTAAGGTATGCCCATTTGAGTATAAATAACTCAACCTCATCATTTTTTATGGTAGAGTAATACTCCATTTTATTTTTTTATTTTTATGCTTTTTGGAGACAGGGTCTCGCCTTGTAGTTCAGGCTGGCTCTGAGCTCACTATGTAGTCCAGAGAAGCCTTGAACTCAGCAATCCTCCTGTCTCTGCCTCCCGAGTGCTGGGATTACAGGCATGAGCCACCACACCCCGCATTGTGGTATGTGGTATGTGGTATGTGGTATTGATTGCTGGTGGGCATGAGTCTCCACACCCAGCATTGTATGTGGTTACTGAGGATCCAACTCAGGACCTTGCGCTTGTGAGGCAAGTGCTGGAACCACTGAGCTAACCCTCCAGCCCATACTCCATTTTATTTTTAAAAAACACATCTTCTTTATCCAGTCTAGAGTTGATAGGCATTTGGGTTGTTTCCAAGATTTAGCTATCACGAACTGAGCTGCTATAAACATGAGTGCACATATGTCACTGTATATGAATCATGCAATTCTTTTGTGTATATCCCCAGCAAGGGAATAGCAGGGTCAAGTGGTATCTCCATTCCTAGTTTTTTAAATCTAGCAATCTGGTTACATCGCACCTTTAAAATGACATCATGAAGGGCTACTAAGTCTTCCAAACAGTCCATAATTACTATATAATGTATATTGCAGTGGAATAACAGCACTTGTAGAACTATAACATCAAGCTGTCATACCTAGGCTCCTTCTAGGTGGTGGAGACTTTCCCAGCTATTTCAGTCCTGGTAAATGTTAGACAGCAAAAAAAAAATGGTGGTTTCTAACTTTGACTTTTTCAAAAAGAAAGAAACTGACTTGATGAGAATCTCCCCACACAAATAGTAATAAGAACTCCCAAAGTTTACACACTTGAAAAAAAGGCTAAAAGTGTGTGCTTTAAAACAGAATTGGCAATCTTCAATGTGTAGTGGGAAAAGTGAGAGTTCACAAATTAGAGACCTAATTACTAGACTGTGTTGAAGGGCAGTTTTATTAGAAACATATAGTCAACTTCTAGGTGTATTTATTAAGTAGCTGCCTTTTGTTTGTTAACCAATAAATTTGAACCATGAAAGAATACAAAAGCATTTCTGTAAGCAAACAAATTACCTGATTCTAGTAAACTTTCTCCTTCCTGGGAAAGGCATCCTTGAGTTATGATTCCCCTGACATGTGAACAACTTGAGCTATGACCAGAATTTTTGTTTTAACTTATGAACAAAGTCTTGAGTTACAACCTGAATGCTGGCCACTTGTGCTTCCATATAGTTTCAAATACAGATTTAACCCTTAAAGAGTTCTGAAAGGAACAGTAAAAACATCCTTTTCCATATGGGGCTAATTAAGAAATCCTGGGCCAATGTCTCTAAGGACACTGACATCTGCCTGGAAGAAAGTATGGCCTAAAATTATATAGGAGAGAGACCTGGAAGTTAATAGACCAACTTGAGTTACAACCAGCCCTCGGGAGTGAATTGAGTTCATAAGTCAAGGGTTCACTGTACTAGGCACAAATTCACAAAGCAACACAATTTAATGTGAGAATAACTAAAGCATTTGGATTGTTTCCAAGATAGGCCAACTTCTTAAAATTGTTTAGAGTTCACTTCATAATATGTTTCCCTTTTTACTCATTTAACAAGTATCTGCCTACAGTTTCCAAATGCTAAGCTAGGATCTATGAAGACAAGTGTGACCCCAGCCCTTCAGGGAGTTTCAGATTAGTTAAGCCAGGAGACTAGCAGGGAGCAAGCATCAAGCAAATACAAACACACACGCGCACACACACACACATCAAATCTGTAAAATGTGTGAATTCTTCAATCTACAGAAAAGCATTATAAGCACAGAAACTACATATGTCAATACAAAAAAAATGGACAGAAAGTGTGGTCAAAAAAGCAGACAAAGAAGCCAGCGACAAGACACAAGTTTATACATAGATGGGAAAAATAATGTGATACCCTACAAGAACTTGGATTCTATTCTATAAGCAAAAACATTCCTTGCAGGGCCTCACTTATGGTTTAGAAATACTCTCACTGTTGGATGAAGAGAATATTTGAGGGTGTGAAAAGCATGAAAACCAAGATACCCATTAGGAAACTGTTGCAATTAGATGACTTAAGGTTTGATGTAAAACAATGGTATAAAGGATACAAATTTTATGTCAAAGTATATCCAGACATTGGGGAGGAGGAATTTCTTCCTAATATAGATCATACATGTCATTATATTAAGTTTATTAACACATGACTCTTTATCTGTTCAATATCCAATTTCCCCATTAGGAGGTAAGCTTAAAGAGGACAGGAAAAGTGCCTTGTTTCCTCTTGTATCCCCAGTTCACCAAATCAGGTCTAACACATGACATCTCAATAAATATTCACTGAATGAATGAATAAATGAATGAATCATGCATTTAATTATTTTGGAAGCAAACAGCCTTCTGTAAAGCACATCATCTTGTTTTTTCTGTCCATTTTGCAAATCTAAATCTTCATACATAAACTGAGAAGAAAGAGTAAAACAAGCCCTATAAAATCTGTTGCACTGGGCCAGAGGGATAGCTAGTGGTTCTGGTGCCTGCCTCATAAGCGCAAGGTCCTGAGTTCGATCCCCGGAAACCACATACAATGCTGGGCGTGGAGACTCACGCCCACCAGCAATCAATACCATATACCACATACCACAGTGCGGTCCTCCAGGTGTGTCCATTTGCACATAAATGAATCAATCTTGTCATTCTTTATGGCAGAGTAATACTCCATTTTTAAAAAGCACACATCTTCTTTATCCAGTCTCCACTTGATGGGCATTTGGGTTGTTTCCAAGATTGAGCTATCATGAACTGAGCTGCTATGAACAAGGGTGTACATCTGTCTTTCCAATGAGATTTTTAAAATTCCTTTGGGTATATTCCTAGTACGGGGATAACAGGGTCAAATGGGACCTCTAGTCCTAGTTTTCTGAGGAATCTCCACACAGATCTCCACAATGGTTGCACAAGTCTATAATCCTACCAACAGTGGAGAAGGGTTCCTTTCTCCCCACAGCCTTGCCAGTATTTATTGTTGGTTGATTAGCAGCCATTCTTTGTAGAGTGAGATGGAATCTCAGTGTTGTGTTCATTTGCATCTCTCAAATGACCAGTGATGTTGAACATTTCTTCATATGCTTCTTGGCTGCTTTGGCTTCTGCCTTTGAGAAGTTTGTTATTTCAGATGCCCATTTTTGAATTGGGTCTTGTTCTTTACATGTGTTTCCTACTTATGTCTTCTTCCCTTATTGTTAATGAAAAGGATACTTTTCATTAGATTTAGGGCTCACCCTGATTGAGGATGATATAATCTCAAAGTAATTTAATTACATCTACAAAGATCTTTTTCTCCGAATAATGTCACATTCACAGGCTATAACTAAACATATATTTTGTGGAGAACACTATTCACCCTACTAATGGCTAAAATAAAGTTAAAGTTTAAAAGTAAGATTATACAATTCCAAAAAGATAATAATCCAAATTAATTTGACTGCAGCATATTTTTCAGAGAAAATAATGTTTGTTTTGTTTTAGTTTATTTTAGCATGAAGTCACAATTTTTTTTCTTAATAAAGAGGAAAAGTAGGTGCCTAATTATTTAATAAATTCTGATGACTCACTATCCAAATCCCCTCAAGGCAACCAAATTAAAGGGGAGTGGCCTAGCCTTGGAAATATAACTGAGTGTATCAGGAAACATCACCAGGTTTTCTAGGCACTCAGCTCTTCAGAGTCTGTCAGATGCATCGATTCTATACTATGACACTTTCCTACCCATGTCTCTCTAACCTTAGTTTAGAAAATCCTTCTCCAAAACTTGAACTCTTCCCATTTTACCAGACCCTGAAATATCTCACCAACAACTCAAATCTAATTCTGAATGTTGGTCTCCAGTCTAAATTATTGATATATATGCTTGATATTGAACTACACTCTGACTCCAAAGACCCCATCATAGCAGCTCAAAGTGAAAGACCTGATCCTCTCCTAACTATATAACCCCAAATCCCATCTTCTTGGGCTGGGGTTTTAGCTCAATGGCACCATGCCTACCTCACAAATACAAAGTCCTAAATTCAATCCCTAGTACCATAAAAAAAAATCTCATCTTCTCTCTTTGATGTGCAGCTGCAATAAATTGCCCCGAATTCAACAAATGTTTGTGCACTGCCCAGAACTCCTTTTACACACTCTGTGGAGATATGACGTGGAAGAAACAGCCAGTCTTGGCTGAGAGACTGGGTGACATTACAAGGTACACGAGGCAGGAAAGCAATGCCAAAATTTCATTGCTGTTTTGTGGGTTTCTACTGTGGTTTCCAATGAAAAGAACAGCTTTAGAAGGTGAAGTTGGCAGGGACCCCCCTATGTCAATGGGCTACTTTCAGCTTTATGGAGTACAACTTTCTTTTTCTAAGGGTACAGTCCCGGAAAGGTTAAAATTTGTTTCTGGCATAATATTTCAGTAGAATCAATTGTGCATGTTTTAAATTGTGTTTTTAGTGTTATTTTAAGCACCCAGTTATAATTTCAATGAACCCACTCTCAAGCATGATGTAACGCTGATTAATGACACTTGCCCGGTACATCAAGAGTTCTCATTTCTGCCTCATGCCTTGGTGCTTACCTGAGGCATCCCATTAATCATTGTTACGCCACAGTCTGTCCTATCATATTGTTTAATTATCATTTCTTTTACTCATCTATCTACTCTATTAATCCCCACAGAACAAATTCATCAAATGCTGAGGCCACAAAGCAACAGTCTTCTTGGTCTTGCCAGAATAGAGGCTAGGAAGCAGTTTATCCAAAACATGGAAGGACCTCAAGACTCTAGATGCTCAAGGAAAACTACCTTTATGACCCCACTCTACACTAGAAAATCTTGTCTCCCTTGCTTCTTGCCAAACCCAAACCTTACTCACCTGTTAAAATTCAGTTTAATCCCTGCCTGCATCCTCTATGAATGCCTCTTTAATTATAGCTTTTGTTCCCAGTGTCAAAATACACATTAATTATTCTATTCTTTTCCTTGTGATGTTAGATATGAATGTTAATTCAGCTACACTGTAAATTTTCTTAGGACAGATTTCATGTTTAATAGTCTTTAGAAACAGTGACTAAAAAGAATGAGAAATAATACTTGTTGCTTTTCTATTATGTATCAGGTACTGGGCTTGATGGTTTATACAGATCATCCCAAAGAATTATATCAATAATCTCTGACTTTTATTGTTATCCTCACTTCACATAGGTGAAATTGCCCATAATCACACAGCTAGTTAGTAGTAAAGCAATATACAAACATAGACAGCCTGAGTCCAGAACTAAAATCTAGGCAACTAAGCAGCTCTGTTACATTTCTTAACCTGCAGTTCTGGCATTGTGCTCAGTACATTCTTAATCAGTTCATTGTTTGCCTGAAGGAAAATCTCCCCTCTATAAAATTTAAGGGAAAAGAAACAGGTGGGCTTCTATTAGACTAAGGACAGAAGAGAAAGAAAATTCTAAAAAATAAGGGCAAAACAATAATTGACACATATCTGCAGCAGAAGAAAAGTATTCAAGAGACAAAGTACACAGAATCCCACCTTCTGCAGGATATATTTCCCTATAAAAATTTAAATAAAATTTTAAAAGTTGAATATAGTGATATGATGGAAGATGTAATGTAATCCAGCATAGTAATGACTGGACCAGCAGACTAGAAACTGAGAAGTTTAGTGACTTGTACTCAACATCTCTTAATTTTTTTCCTCAAGAAGTTCGTAAGAACCAAACTTGGCACCTCTTCTAGCTATCAACAAAAATGCAGGTGATCTGGCCTTGCTCATAGAAACTATACAACAATATACCCAAAAACAGAATTGGAGTTGTAGTCATGATTTATTTTCTAATATAAGAATAATTAGAAATAGCTTTTCCCATGTAAGAATATTTCAATTAATACACATCTTTAAATTACAAAGGATAATTGGATACAAAGTATTTTAATTGAATTATTTATTGGTACATTATGTACACAGCCCACAATCACACAGAACATTGGGGAACTTGTACCAGTATGTGACACAGGTCAATTCTCATTTTTACCCACATCCCTACCCACCCACCTCCCCACCCCCTATATACATACTCTTTTATTTTTTTCCAAATCGTATTTATTCCTTCCCCTCATTACATTCCCACACCAAATTCCTTTTGGATATTTCCCATTCTACAAAAACTATCACACATTCCAGAGGTCCTTTGCATCTACAGGTGCTCATATCAAAGAAAAGATCTGGTATTTGCATATCTGTGATCTATTTATTTCACTTATTAGTGTGTCCTCCAGGTGTGGATACAATGTTTTTTAAATTACTTCTTATGCAAGTTGTCTTAACAGTAGGAATAATAATTACCTAGTTGTAGGGATTACCTCCTGCTGGAGGGCTTTAATTTCACCAGCAATAGCTTGTATCATATTTTTGTATATAGGTATTCATGCAAGTAAGCACAGAAGAGAATTTTCAACAAAGTGCATCATCTATATTTAAGAGATGGCATTTAAGAGATATTTATTTAGGGTGTATCTGAATGTTTATAATGACTGTGTATTTTTGTAAAAACAGTTCACCTATTTTTCATTTGTCTTTGGTTTAGGAGGTGGCTTAGAATAGTTACATAGAATTGAAAAAAAAATCTGCTAGTTAGAAATAGTTGAAGCTACCATCAGTCATATGTGACTTATTGTAGAAATTGAGGGGTTAGAATTTGTGAGGAATGACTAAAAAAGAAAAGACTTTAGCTATAGGCATGAGGTGAAAAGAAAAATGCCACTTAGAATGAAAAAGGCCCTACCATGCTGAATCCATAAACACTAACGATTGGCTAAGCCTATTTCATGTTATTACTGGAACTTGGAAATTCACATTGCCAGGAAAAATGAAATTTTCCTATTCAAACTCTAATTTAGATTCTGATGTTCATAAATTATAGCATTTTGAAAATTAGACATAATGTGCCAAAGAACACATTCTAACTGGATAACAGAGGAACATTTCTCTCTCTCTCTCTCTCTCTCTCTCTCTCTCTCTTTCTTTTTTTGTGGAACCAGGGATTGAACTCAGGACTTTGTGCTTACCAAGCAGGTGGTGGCACCACTGGACTACATCACTGGTCCTAAAGAACACTTTTAAAAAACCATCTTTCAGGCCAGGTATTTAATTCATTGGTTCTGGTGCCTGCCTTGCAAGTCCAAGGTCTCAAGTTTGATCCCTGGCACAAAAAAAAAAAGAAAAAAGAAAATTTCTTTATTTCTACACGTTTTCACCTTTTTGGTGGATATGACTTTTTATTAGCTGAATACCTTCTTGAGAACTAAATTAGAGCTGAGGGAAAATAGATTTACCTATGGATCTTCACACTGACTACAAAAGTGCTGGCCAACATAAAAAAAAGCACAGTAAATACCATTTTTCATTGTCATCTTTTTTAATAAAAGGAGTTTAAAATTCCTGCAAGGAAAATAATGAGAAACAAAACAAGTGGTAAAATTCAATTCTGTAAATGATTCTTATAGTCCTACTAAGTGTAAATGTCATGAGGATCTGTACTTGGTAGCACAAGCCAAAGGAGCAAAAACTGGTCCTGTATATTCTGAGACTTATAGAGAAAGATCTCCTGACAACCAATTAAAGAAACCTCTCTCAGGCTGGAGATTTAGCTCAGTGGTTCTGGCGCCTGCCTTGCAAGCGTAAGGTTTCGATCCCGGTAACCACATACAATGCTGGGCATGGTGACTTACGCCCAACAACCATCAATACCACATACCACAGTGCTGGGTGTGATGGCTCACTCCTGTAATCCCAGCACTTGGGAGGCAGAGGCAGGAGGATTGCTGAGTTCCAGGTTTGCCTGGGCTACACAGTGAGCTCAGGGCCAGCCTGAACTACAAAGCAAGACCCTGTCTCAAAAAAAAAAAACCTCTCTAATTCCAACTCTTACCCAAAATCTATCCTCAAGAGTTATTTCTAGTTATTCCTGATATTGGTTTGCCCAAGTTTAGAAACTCTGGAAACTCTCCTAAACATTTGTCTTTTGTTTATAAAGACTCATTCAGAAAAACGATTCTAAATGCAGGGTGGCTTTGCTGGTAACATGTCTACTTTGTTTAAATTATTACTCGATCCTCCTGCTTTCCATAAGCTTTTTTAACCACCTCTAATTACTGTAGCTGCAAAACGTTGAATTAGCTAAATTGTGCCATCTAAAGGCTATAGTGAGAACCTCTTTGACTCAAACAAAATCATAAAATATATTTATATCAAGCTTTCTATAAAACTAACTCAACAAAGCCATTCTGTATGAGGATAAATTATAAAACAGATAATAGAGGTTTAAGAAGATGTTATGTATATTATACTGAATTAAGATAAAAGATAAAATCAAGAAACATCTGTTCTCCAGGGCTAACTTTACCACCAATGAATCATGAGGCCTTAGATAAATTATTTTAACCTTTCTGGAACTCACATTTTTCATCTATGAAATGAAGAGGCTAAATATGATTTCAAAAGGAACTTAATTTCTAATGTTATGAAATGAAAATTTTTAAATTCATAAATACCTGAAGCTCAAAAAAATGAGCAAATTAAAAGAATTAATGAATTATGACTAGTATATTTTTTAGTCTGGAATTTTAGTCTTAGTAAAATTACTAATGCCGGGCGTGGTGGCTCACACCTGTAATCCCAGCACTCGGGAGGCAGAGGCAGGAGGATTGCTGAGTTCCAGGCTTGCCTGGGCTACACAGTGAGCTCAGGGCCAGCCTGAACTACGAAGTGAGACCCTGTCTCAAACAAAACAAAACAAAAAAAATTACTAAGGCTTTCCTCCCCATAAATAGGCACACTAATAATACTTAGTCTTCTGCTTGTTAGGAATATTCACTGAGAAGCTCCAAATTTAGGGGGCAACCCCCTTTCAAGTTCCTGTTCTGTCTCTCTTAGGCAGAAGCTTTCCCTCAAAGAGCTTTTCCTAATCTTAAAAAAAAAAAGGAAGCTCAATGTTTAGCCTAATGCCTGGCACATACAAAAAATAACTCTCAATAAATTTTAAATATAATTTCTGTTTCTTAAGCATATACAATTCTGGGCAAGGATGTAGATCAATGGCACCATGCTTGACTTGCAAGTGCAAGGTCCTGAGTTCAGTCCCTGCAGATTATATTTATGTATCTCTATAATATATATATATATATATATATATATATATACATACATACATACACACAGTTCTGAGATGACAGGTACCAGAGGACATAACAGCAGAGAGGCAATCAGAATTCCCAAGGTAGTTTCAGATCTTTTGCTAAAATAAATATTTTTAAATGAGCAGGTCATTTAATATCCCAAGTCTCAATTTTATTTTTTCTTTTAAGTAGAAGGATGACAAGATGATTTTTATTGTTCCTCCCAGTCTGTGATTCTGTATCTTATCTCTTATTCAGCGCTTGATTCTGCCCATAGAATGCAAACAGTTCCAAAACTTCCTCTGCCACTTGCTCTATTTAAAGCCATGAGTGTTTATTCTTGGCATCTTTGCCACATGGTAATATATGTAACAGGAAAAGGTAGGTAGAGGTAAGACTCGAATGCCCCATTGAACCTGCTGGGAGCAGATGCAACATCCCACAGCGTGGAATTCAATCACACATCTGCAGAGAGCATCAGCAGTTCACAGAAGCTTCCATGTTCATCTCCTAGCAAAGTACTTCCCGGGTAAATAGCAGAATCATCATCATTAAAACTACTCAAGAAATACCTGTTGCTTTGTTTATGTAAAACATTACATTTCTGACCTTAGAAGACTGAATTTGAGAATAGAGAAGTATGATTCTTCCTTCAAGTGAGGTATTATATGTTTTGTGTCCCTACAATCAGCACATATTAGATTCTTGATATATGTTTAATGAATCATTCTGAAACACCGGGCCATGCGTTCAGGAATCCAGGCTACTGCGATCCAAAAATCAGTATTTATAACTTCTCTTAATGAAGCTTGGTATACCACTACAAGCACCTCATCCAGTGAATCACTCCTCCCTCTATCTTCAGTCTTTTTGCAATGTTAATTTACTGCTTTGCCACTCCATTTAATGTGGACTGGCCTTGTGACTGGCTGTGAAATTTAGAATATGACAGATGTGACAATGAGCAAGTTCAGCCCTTGGATCTCAAGACTCCTTATTGCTTTTTATATTTGCTTTCTTAGGACCTAAAAACACTTGGTTTTCTTTCTTGCTTGCTTGGTTTTTTGGTTTTTTTTTTGTTTTTTTAATTTTATTTTTTTTTCAGTTTTTTGAGACAAGGTCTCATTTTGTAGTTCAGGCTGGCCCTGAACTCACTATTTAGCCCGGGCAACCCTCAAACTCACAGCAATCCTCCTGTCTCTCCCTGCTGAGTGCTGGGGTTACAGGCATGAGCCACCATGCCTGGCGCTGTGATATGTGGAACCAGAGATCGAACTAAGGACCTTGCGCTTACCACGCAGATGCCAGAACCACTGAGCTAAATCCCCAGCCCCAATATTTGATTTTCCATATCAGTGAGGGATTATGTGGATAGAAAGATCCCAGCTCTACAAACGTTCTAGTCAAGATCCCAAACCTGACAGTAAGACCACCAGAGCCTCTCCAGCTCCAGAACACTCACCAAGTGAAGGCAGCTCCAATAGAATTGCCAGGCCTGTCAACAGAATCATGAGCAATAACTGTCCTTGCTCTAAAGTTCTAGTGATAGTTTGTCACACAGTAACAGTCAATCTAGAACTATTTCTGGACCAGAATTTTAACAGTCACAAATAAAGAATTTCCTGAAAATCAGATTATATCAGTAGTCTGAAGGCAAGATGGAGCAAGAGGAGAGAGAGGAAATGAATATGATAAATGATAGAACACCAGATGCTGTCAATATGCAAATTACTTAGTAAATGCAATGCAGGAATCAAATACCATATTCGTTTTAGGATCAAGCAAAAAATATTTCCAAACTTTTAAAAATTAATCAATTATTCATTAGTTTTCAGTCATTATCTGGTCTGTTTTTGCACAACAAATTACTAAAGAGTTCATTGATTGATGAACAGTAGTTATTATCATTCTAATAGTTTCTGTGGATGGTGTAATGGGAAAGGCTTGGTTTGTCTGCTGTGACTCAGCATCTCTCATGAAGTTGCAATTAAAGTGTAAACCAGAGCTACAGTCATCTGTGCTTGATCAGGGCTCAAAAATCCACTCCAAGGGGTCGGCTCACATGACTGGAAGCTAGTTTTTCTCCTACTGGGCCTCTCCTTGAAACCCTTGTGAGTTCTTACAACATGGCAGCTGGCTTCCTAGAGAACCAGAGATCAAAGAATCCATGGCAGAGACTGAAATACCTTTTATAATCTGCCCTCAAAAGTCATACTTCATCAATTCTCCCCAAATTCTGAACGAGCACACGCAACAGCTTCGACTTAAGAAGAGCCTGTACAAAAGCGAGGATTATTAAAGATCCTCCTGGTGTTGGATTTTACATTCTAATTGTCCAAAAAATTGTTTTTTGAGAGCTTACACTAAAAATACGTATGCTACAGTAATAGATCACAGATAGGCAAATACTGGATCTTCTCTTTGACATGAACACCTGTAGATGCAAGTGAGCTCTAGAAAGTATGACAGCTTTTATAGAGTGGGAAATTTCCATAGGAAATTTCGTGTGGGAATGTAATGAGGGGAAGGAATAAATATGATACAGAAAGAAAATAAAAGTATGTATAAAGGGGGTGGGGAGGTGTGGGTGGGTAGGGATATGGGTAAAAATGAGAATTAACTTGTGTCATATACTGGTACAAATTCCCCAATGTTATATGTGATTGTGAGATGTATATATATTGTACCAATAAAGAATTCAATTTTAAAAAATACATATGCCACAGAATGATTAAAAATGATATTAGAAAGTAAAATCATAAAACAAAGAGCCAAGTAAAACTAATTTTGTCTAGGCCTTCAGATAACATATATACTGTAAATTCACAATTTCTTCATACCATTTTAGCACTAACAATTTGTAGTTACTATTTCATGACCAAAAAGGTAGGAGTTACCACAGATGAACCGTAATTTAGATGTTTCCTAAAAATTAAGACAAAAAAGCACATATTTGTTTGAAAAAAAACTAATATTCTCCCTACCAGAAACTCTGATAGGAATTTAATCAAATATACTACATTATTTTTTTTATTTTAATTCTTTATTGGTACAATTTATATATATCTCACAATCACACATAACATTGAGGAATTTGTACCAATATATGACACAAGTTAATTCTCATTTTTACCCATATCCCTACCCACCCACACCTCCCCACCCCCTATATTCATGCTCTTTTGGTGGGATTGTAGACTTGTGCAACCATTGTGGAGATCTGTGTGGAGATTTCTCAGAAAACTAGGACTAGGGGTCCCATTTGACCCTGCTATCCCCCTGCTAGGAATATACCCAAAGGAATTTTAAAAATCACATTGGAAAGACAGATGTACACCCTTGTTCATAGCAGCTCAATTTGTGATAGCTCAATCTTGGAAACAATCCAAATGTCCATCAACTGGAGTGTGGATAAAGAAGATGTGGTTTTTTTAATAAAATGGAGTATTATTCTGCCATAAAGAATGACAAGATTGAGTCATTTATGTGCAAATAGATGCACCTGGAGGATACACTAATAAGTGAAATAAACAGATCACAGATAGGCAAATACCAGATCTTTTCTTTGATATGAGCACCTGTAGATACAAATGAGCTCTAGAAAATGACAGTTTTTCTTATTAGTATATCCTCCAGATGTCTCCATTTGCACCTAAATGGATCGATCTTGTCATTCTTTATGGCAGAGTAATACTCCATTTTGTAAAAAAAAACCACATCTTCTTTATCCACTCTCCAGTTGATGGACATTTGGGTTGTTTCCAAGATTGAGCTATCACGAACTGAGCTGCTATGAACAAGGGTGTACATCTGTC
>PVIC010024212.1:0-26227 GCA_004025085.1 Thryonomys swinderianus | reverse complement strand
TCTCACTATGCTTCATCCCTTCCTCTGGCTCTTAACAATCTTTCCGCCCCTCTTCCTTGGGAGGGGTTTTTGACTGAGAACCGTGCACTGGGCTGTTATGCCAAAGCAACAGGACAGAGAGCAGCAGCAGATGTATTTCTAGAATGACACAAATATAAAAAATCTGTGTCCCGGGTATGTGTGCATAAGTCCTGAAAATATTTATGTTTTACTCTTACGTTAAAGGAAGGCCCCATCTCAATGCTAGGTCCCCATATAGTAGTTCCAATTTGGGAGTGATAAGGGCAGCATATTCCACAGCAGGCCTGTTTACCTGGAGAAAGGAAGTACAGTATATATATATATTTTTTTTTTTATTTTTAAATTTTTTTTATTTTTATTTTTTTTTTCTTTTTGAGACAGGGTCTCGCGTTGTAGTTCAGGCTGGCCCTGAGCTCACTATGGTGCCCAGGCAAGCCGCCGCGAACTCAGCAATCCTCCTGTCTCTGCCTCCCGAGTGCTGGGATGACAGGCGTGAGCCACCACGTCCGGCATTGTGGTATGCAGTGTTGATTGTTGGTGGGCGTGTCTCCACGCCCAGCATTATATGTGGGGATCCAACTCAGGACCTTGTGCTTGTGAGGCAGGCGCCGGAACCACTGAGCTAACCCTACGGCCCCAGTACAGTATATATTTAATAGCTGGGCTTATTGTGTGTTGCTGCTGTGGTCACTGTCCACTGCAAAAAGAGGTTCCCTTTGTCTGGGTCCCTAATTATGGTGACAGCAGTATTCTATAGAAAAGACACAATTTTTAGATGCCACTTTTAATGACGTGGCATATTGGCTTACAGAACAAGAGCAGTGCCTTTTCCTTTGTGGCCTGTCACTTTGGCAATTGCAGTTCTTTGCAATAACAAATGTGAGTTCCTCTGCTTGAGGCAAGCTTGAGGCCCGATCTTTGCACCCAGATCTATTTTGACATTTTTGAAAAGTCTAATTTTGTTCCATCCCAGAAAAGGGTTTGGCCAAGAGGGTTCAATCCAGTCCTTTATTAGACATGCTCTTTTTACTGTTGATGCAGATCTAGTGATGGATTCTACCCATTGCAGGGCTTTCTCCATGACAAACCATTGCTGTTTCTATGGTATGTACTGCACCTGGCTTCCTTCCTGTTCTGTTATTGGAGCCAGATTCCTAGTGGGGGACTGCTGTCCACACTGTTTCTGCCATAGTCCTTCAGGGCTTCAGATAATTTCTAGAACAAGTGGATATTTGTGTACTTGGGGGTCACAACTGTTTGATGTGCCTCATAAGAATATTAGCTTCCTCAAAAGCCTCTTGAGCCCTTTTGTCCTGTCCCACATGATTCACTTTTTATCAAATTATATACAGGGTAGGTGTATTCTGTATTCTAAAATATATCACTTGCAAGGTGGGAGCGTGAACATGTACCAATTCTCCAAGAGTCCTAAGAACACCCACAGTGGCTGTGGCTTCATTGGGACTGGCTGCTACACAATTTTTCTCAGTGACTTTGTTGGGTATTGTGCATGTCTTTCCCAAGCATAAGACTCCCAAAGCATTACAACTGTGCCATTACAACTCGTGGGGTCTGATTTCCATCACCGGATCTTTGAGAGTCACTGAACATCCACCAGGTATTTTTCCAAGTCTGTAAGACACTCAGATTATACAATCTATGTAATAAAACATTTCCACAGTAGACAGAACAGCAAGTCAGGGTTCTGGACGATCATTCCATGGCAAATGGTGAAACTCTGAAAATAGCCTTGTGCAAGCAGTTGAGATGTCCAGTGATACTCATTCCAAGTTAATGCAAGCTGGTTCTGGAATTCAGAAGCTGAGAGAATACTAAAGAAAGCATTAGCAACATCCAAAACAGCATAAGATCCCAAAGCCTGTACCAGTCTATTCAGTCGAGAAAGCACTGTTGGACCCAGCAGCATAGATTAGGAGGGGACCACCTTATTTAACTCTATAATCCAGACATTTTCCACGAGTCAACCAGCTTCTTTACTGGCT
Organism: Thryonomys swinderianus; assembly: GCA_004025085.1. NCBI lineage: Eukaryota > Metazoa > Chordata > Mammalia > Rodentia > Thryonomyidae > Thryonomys > Thryonomys swinderianus. The sequence goes on along the minus strand of PVIC010024212.1, from coordinate 24,203 downwards.
ACAACTGGACTGCTTAAAGGGTTGTGGGCTGGACAACTGCTTCAGATCCCTCTACTAGTACATACTGTTTCATTTTTAACTATTCTGCAGATAGCTTTACTGCTTTTAGCTTGCCCAGCTCCATATCAGGGCCTTCTTGGTCCACATTCACGTGGAATTCTCCCAACTGCGGGATGTAGGGTGTTTCCCAACAACATGTCTATCCCTAGGATAAGTTTGAACTTCTTTGCCTATGACCATCCCAATATTTGGATTTTCCAATGACAGGTTTATTAGGTTAGGCTGAAAGTGGTTCAGGACAAACATCATTTCATCAGAGTCCTTTGTGATAGTGATCATGAGGCACTTGTACCTAAGAGCCCTTTCTCTATAACCTCCTGGTTCTATTTACCTTTTTACAGGGTTGACACAAGTGATTCCACTGTGGTACTGACAATTCTCATACTTAAGTCTCTGCTTGTCCTCATGTCTCTCTGAAGGTGCTGCTAAACAATCATCGTTTCCACTGTTCCTTATTGCCCACAAGGGAGTAAATGACAACTGAGTTAAGTATTTAGCCCCTTTGGCCACATTTCACCAGTAAGAAAGTTTAGAAGGAATAGCTCTTAGGGCTAACAAAAAATAAGAGCAAATCTTTGAACAGTCAAACACACAAATTTCTTAAGCCACATACTCCACAAACTTTCTTGATTTATTTGGATTTCCTGGTATTGTCTCCATCTTTCTTTTTTTCATCCTGGTAGGACAAAAATCTTACTATACAAAATCCTGCCTTACCAAAAATATATCCTTACACCCATAACATTTTTTTTGCTCTTTTCTTGGTATCAGGGATCAAACTTGGGACCTTGCACTTGTGAGGCAGGTGCTGGAGTCACTGAACTAAAAATTCCAGCCCATAATATTCTTTTTACACATCTCTTTCTCTGTCCTATTTACTGGTTCCCTTCAATAACAAGTCCAGTGGCTACTTGGATTTTTAAAATGACGTACCTCTCCCCCCGTGGTCTCATCTCACAGATATTTCCATTCCAGTTAGGACTGGAGGTAACCTTGAGTTAGCAAAAATAATTTAATACAAGTAGAAAGGAGAACAGTAAACTAAACCCCTAATGGCAGTTGAAGAACTATCCCAAAGCTGTTCATAAGAAATGTTTTACACATGGCAGTGAGACAAAAATACCAACTGAATCTAAAAACCAACAGTAAATTTACCAATCAAGTCAGATATGTCCCAGTGGACTCCTGTTAACTTCTTGCAGGCTTCTGGGAATCCTGGTTACCTCTCCTTTGGCAACCCAAGATAGCAGTCAGTCTCAGCCTTGCTATCTACCAGGCTTCCCATGGCCCAAAAGTTCTTTCCAAAAGAATATCAGAATATCAGAATTGCCAGCGCAGCACTTGGTATTGATGTCCAGTGCCTGGGTGAGTCTCCGCAAGGCTGACAGATCACAAAGGAAATGTGTCATGTCAAGCAAAGACAGAGGTTACAGGGGTTAGGGAATGTGCAGTGCTGAGTCAGCTGGGGATGCAGGGTGGGGACCATGACTGGTCTGGAGCAATTCTAAACTGGTGCTTCAACCCCTGTCCTGGGGCGAGTCAGCCATGAGTCTGGAGGAGGCCTAAGGATGGGCGTATGGGAATGGGACTGCATGAGCAACTCTGACCACATGACCTACTGCACAGTGGCTGAAGAGCAAGTCAAGGATCCTTGGCCTGGGGATGAGTTTGGGGATGGTGTGTGTTGTACAGTGTTGTCTATGGGGCTTGTCATGCACATGCTGTCAGCAGGGGTGGGCACTAGCACTGGCGTACCTCTAGACATCTTCACTCTCAGCAGGCTGCACCTTCTACTTTGAGAGCTGGGAGTTGTCAGTCTGGCCATCTCAGGGGTTCCAACCTCACTGGTCATGGGACTTCCTCTAACACGTTCCAACAGGTCATATTTGAGAGGCCGTGTTTAACCTAATGTTCCAGAAGGAAGTGGGAGAAGAGACAGCAAGGTTAGAAGAAGCCACTCTGTCAGGCACACTGAGTGTGCCTCTCTGCCCTTATTACTAGTACCCCACTTAATCCTTTCCATTCAAAGAAAAAAATGGACAAATAAAGAAACATAAAAATAGTCTGTAGAGGGAAGTAACCCAATATTCTCGGCTTGGCTCTCACTTTCTACTGAATTCTTGACCTTTTTCTCCTAGGTCATCATTCAGGACTCAATCCTGGACAGGGTGAGGCTCTGTGGTTTTCTCTGGCACAACTCCCTTCCTGACCAGCTCCTGTGGGTCAGGTCTTATGCATGGCTCTGCACAAGGGAAGGACAGGCCTTTCTGAAAGCAGGGAGGGGGTCACCTGAGATCTCTGTAGTGTCACCTAGGCCACACTTTATTTCTTGCAGTTTACAGAGTGTGCTGAGCACTGTGGTTCTGCCGTGTGATCAGTGCCCTCCTGCTGCTGAACCAGCCCAGGATGGGGCACTGTTTCTCATCCTTAACATCAGCTCAAGCCTAGTGCCATTAGGCCTGAGGGCCTGGCCTTATTTTTGTTTTAGCCTCCCCACAACTCAGCTTTCTGGCGTCTGAGGCTGTAGAAAAGATGGAAGGTCCCAAATTACAGCTGATGTGGGGACTTGTGGGCTGGCTACCTCTAGCCCATCAGAGTCAATTGTCAAGAGCCCCCAGCCCCCAAGGTCATCCAGCAGGCAGGGCTTCCTAGAGGAGACATAGTAGAAAGCAAAAGGGCAGAAAGGAGCTGTTGTCTCTCAGTCATTTCCTTTTCCCTTGGCACTGGGCACTTTTCCCTTGCAAGCAGGATATCCCCCTCATGCCTGGAATACCTGTGCCCTTGACCTTGAACTGGGTATTGACTGCCTCTGCAAGACTTATGCGCAGGATTTGGGTCAGTGTGAGGAGAATAGCTGACATTTTAGTGACTCCACATGGCCTACTTGATTGTTCACACGTTCTAACTCAGAGTCATGTTGTTCTGGGCCACGCTGAATGAATCTAACTCCCTTGAACACTAATTTCCCCCACTGTGGCTGGGATATAGCTGGGGCCCCATGGATGCACCATTCTCTTCTGGTGAGCATCCCCAGCAGACAGACTCTGAGGCCCGGTCAGCTCCCCACCAGCACCAAACACCAGCAACTACTAGAGATCAAGGTGCCCAATGAGATCTACTGAAGCTACGAGGGGGTAGAGGAAGACAACAGACTGGATGGAAGAACATCACATCTTGGTCAGCGAGGAGCCCAAAGAAAACCTGAAAGTGGACAGACTGGAGTACCAGCAGGAAGAGGACAGGATGTGCACACATTCAGATCTTCTGACCTACTAGGGATTTTGTCACTGAGGTGTGTTAGGCATAAAGTGCCCCAGTGTCTTTTTTTTTTTTTTTTTGAGACAGGGTCTCGCTTTGTAGTTCAGGCTGGCCCTGAGCTCACTATGTAGCCCAGGCAAGCCTCGAACTCAGCAGTCCTCCTGTCTCTGCCTCCCAAGTGCTGGGATTACAGGCGTGAGCCACCACACCCGGCCCCAGTGTCTTCAAGATTCCATAAATATCATCTCAAGCCTCTGAAATGAAGGAGGGGAATTCCTTACATACAAAAGAGTTTCTCTGTGTGTGTGCTCATACATCCATGTCTCAACATAAGTGTGTGTGTCTGAGTATGTGTGTAGCTGGTGACCATAAAGATTTAACAATGCACATGGTATGGACCAGTATGGACTGAGCATTCCTCTCTGTTTCTCCTAGGCTTCTCCTTGGTGTAGGGTTGCCTGACTAAGGACTCTCACAATCCATTCCCTCTGTTCCACGTGGAGGCTATCATTCACCCCCAAATTCCTGACAGAAGTACATTCCACATATACAAAGGGTATCTTGGCCATAACCATGGTGCTAGAACAAAAAGGACTTATTCCTGATGAGGTAGGTAGGCCATGGCAGGAGGGATGCGAGGTGGACAAGGGATGAAGGGAAATCAGGAAGACCAGGACAGTGATACCAGGATAGAGCTGAGAGGACAGGAAACAGAAATGGAAGAAGGGCACCAAGTAAAACAGAGAAGTGCAAGGCAAGAGTTCAACAGTAGCAGAGGGATAGCACCCGGATGTGAGGCAGTAGGGACACCAGGTAGACAGGGGAGAGTAGGACTTGGGGTAGAACAAGGTGAGGATGGAACTCTGCTCTTGTGACCCTAGCTAGTCCTGACCTGCTGGGAATCACTGACTTCTAGAGAGGGTTTGCTCCTGGATGGGGGATGCATTTTTAGACAAGGTGAATAGAGAACAAAGAGAGACTGAGGGTGTAGAGCTGGAAAGGAGACCAGGCAGAATGCTCCACAGTGCCTTAGTTTCTGCCTCTGAAACCAAGACAGGTGATACACTTGTCAGGTTCCTGCCTCCCATCCAAAGACTCCCTTCCCAACCTTCTGTGGCTCTCCTCATGCCTGGTGCAGGGGTAACAAAAGCCATTTCCTCCTTCAGCTGGTGGAGAAGCACCTCCTTGATTTGAAGGAGAAGGGATGTGTGGATGCACGCTGCACTCAGGTGGCCCTGGCTAGACTCAGGGGCTTCTAAATCTGTTGCGTGATAAGGTGCACAGAGACATGACATTGGCTGACGAAAGGTCAAGGTTGATACCTAGCTCTTAGTGATGGCTTCTTAGGCCCTTCAGAGATACAAAGCAATAGAGTAGTTGTAGAGATCTGAGGACATTGTACTCCTCTGCAGGCATCACAGACCTCCCCCACCTCCCTAGAAAAGAGGCCACAATTCCAACTCCCCCTCTAGCTGTCATCTCCAAGAAGCAAGTTCTCACTGGAGACATGGCTCCTGCAGGAACGATGTACCTCCCAGGTCTCTCCCTCAAGCTTTCAAGATGGCAAGTCACGGCTCTGTGAATGGCTGAATCCTCACAGCCTTGGCGAAGGTTGTATGAAAAATTAGGCACTGAGAGGAGGAAGAGGCATTTAAGACAGCTGAGTTGGTAGGTGCCCTGGGGGACCTGTTGCTCAGATTGTGGTGAGAATTCACCTTGATGCACCCTGCACCCCAAGAGCTGGAGGCCCATCTTCACTGAGTTCTAATCCAGCTGCTTTTAAGCAAGAGGAGAGAAAGAACAAGTTGGGGGAGTGTGGAGGAAGGCAGCCAGAGAACAAGCTTACCCGATCAGGAAGCTGTGCTTTGGGCTGTGTCCCCAGGCTTTCCTTTGAAATCTGCCTGGAAGCCTCTTGTTTTCCTACGTGAGGACACGGGAAGTGTCGCACAGAAGCCGCTCAGTTTTCAGGGATGCGAGCTACTTCCGGGAGGCGCTGGATGATGCTTTTAAGACACATGAGAAATGCTGCTCGGCCTGTGCGTCCAGCACGGAGGAGACGGAGCTCCGCGTCCCTGGTGCCCCCTCCTGCCCGGCCTCGGACCACAGGGCCGGGACCAGAGCTGGCCTGCGCCAAGGGCATTGGACAGTTGGGCTGATTAGAGAGGGAACCTGGGCATGGGCAGGAGTGCTGCCCCCCCAAGACTCACAGATGCCTACGCCTCGGTCAGGCACAACGGGAAAGTGCAGGAACATGGTGCAGAAAGTTCCGAGTCTGATTTTGGTAATGGACTCTGCAACCACCGGGGCTGCCTCACCCCCCGCCGCTGGCGGAGCTCGGGCACGCGCATCTCGGACTCCGGAGCCTTTGGAGAGCCAGGCTGCAGGCAGAGCGCCAGGAGCCTAGTGCAAATGCAGGCGCATCTCTAGAACGGTTTTCCACGGAACCGGAACGCATGGAGCCCGCAACAAGCTCATGTGCTCCCCAGGATCTGAGGGTCTAGGGAGGACAAGGAAATTCCCTGGCTTTTCAGACCTGCCTCCGGGACTTCTCTAGGTGTGAAGCCTTCTTGAGGAAACACATACGGGGCCCCCCAAATGACCACACGAGATTTTCAAAACTGCATGCCTGACATCCATGACTTGAAACCATCTTAAATGAAAGACTTGGAAGCATTTATTTATCTTAAAGCACACTATTTTTACGTTATGCCCTATTTTTACCTCATTTGGAATGCATTTCTCTCTTGTTCATTCTTCCCAAAAGCTAATATGTCTTTTCTCTCCTACCATTGGAAGGTTCCATTAAAACACAGTTCTGTTGGCTGGGAATTTAGCTCAAGTGGTACTGCACCTATCTTGGAAGCACGAAGGCCCAAGTTTGATCCCGCGTACCGACCAAAAAAAAAAAAAAAAAAAAAAATCCCACAGTTCTAGCAAAGAATTTTGGGACTGGAAACACTCTTATGATTTGTCCTAACTGCATTTCTGGAGTTTCCCTTACATCACTGTACTGGGTATATTTATTTCATGCATGTAGCTCTCTGAGTAGAGGTTAGTTCACAAATGTTTTCTTTGCAAAGCTTTGTTAAACCTTTAACCAAGAATTGACAGTCATGGTCAATTATAGCCAACAAAGGAGATCCAATGAGAATAATTTTACTTTTTTCTATTTGACATAGATTCCAGAATTTTACTTGCTGATTAACTTGAATTTGAAATAGTTTAGAAAGTCTATCATGAGCCAGGCGTGGTGGCTCATGCCTGTCATCCCAGCACTTGGGAGGCAGAGGCAGGAGGATTGCTGAATTCAAGGCTTGCCTGGGCTACATAGTGAGCTCAGGGCCAGCCTGAACTACAAAGCGAGGCCCTGTCTCAAAAAAAAAAAAGAGTCCATCACCAGATTATCTTGCTGGTAATTTGCAAAACTAATGTCAAACAACCCTCCAACTGAGCACTGCCAAGATTCTCCCAGAGCACAGACTCTGAGGACACTAGACAAGGCTTTCCCCAGTCCTCTACTGAAAGTGATGATCTATGATCAGAGGTTTGTTTTGCTTAGCAGTCAGCGCTGGACCTGAAGTCAGTGCAGGACCTGGGCTTTCATACATAAATGAGGGCAGGTTTGAAGACCTTTTAGTTACTCATTTCCATGAATGACTGTTAATCTTGTCATGTGTAACTGTTAATCTTGTCGTTTTCCTTAGTTTGAGTCATTCCCAGAGGACTGGTAAGGTGTATTTCTAGGTGTGACTGGTGGGTTATGAGAGTGCGAGCTTAGGAATATACTGGGTCCTGGCCCTTCCACTCTGTGCTTCCTGGACGTCAAGAGGTGAGCAGCTTTCCCTGTCATGTCATCTGCCATGCTTCCTTGTGGAGTCAGCTAAACACAGACTAAAACTTCTAAACTTTGAGCCAAAATAAACCTTTTCTCTCTATGTTCGCTGGTGTATTTCATCCCACCAGTGGAAAAGCAACTAATACAACCAGAAGTCCCAAATTATACTTGGGTTAATTTATCTGTATCTGGGGGTCTAGGATGAGGGGACAATATAACTTTTCCACAGTGTAGTTTTTACATTATTGGTCAGGGAAGAAAATTACTGAGGTTGTATTTAAAAAGCTGTGATGATTAGTTGAGGTGACAGGGAGAATAAGCTACAAAGAGAATAACACTTTGACAATCAGAAAGAAGGGATATCTGAGTTGGGTCCTGTAGGCTACAGCAGGTGGTTGCCTGGTGAACAGGGCTTTGCAGCAAAGGAGATTTCAAGTGAGGCTATTATGTAGGAGAAGGCACAGGTCTCAGCGATGGTCACTTGGAGAAAACACAAGAACTGCTTCCTAAGGAATATTGTGTATACAGCAAGCACTGGATGACATAATCTTATTTCAAATTACTCATCTTCTCTCCTCCCTAACCTGTCTCATATTTACCTAAATACACAATCTAAATTTTCTTGAGACAGTACAATGATTTCTTAAATTGGTCAAGAGCCCATTTCAACAGATGAGGGGAGATGAGGGGAACAAAACAAGTTTTGCTGATGAGGAACTGAAGTAAGAAGACATCAATAAAAACCACAGAATTGGGAGTCTGAGAAATAATTTAAAAGTTGGCTTGAGGCACACAGTGTTTCCACAAAAACATTTGAAAAGATCTTAAGGTTCTTCTCTATACACCACAGCTCTTCAGGGAATGTCTTTCCCTTTTCCTCTTCCCAGGCCTGCTACCTCTGCCCTTCCCCTGTTGCAGAAAGTTGTCACTAACACTCCAGTCATGTTTACTTTCAAACCTTACCCACCTTCAGTTGGACTTGAGCGAGCCTCTGGCACAGGTCATCCTCTGGATCCTGTTTTTCACTTTTCATGGTTGTAGCTCCCAGAGAACTGAGAAATGTGGTGGGTATCAAGACTATGGGGATGGCTTTAGCAGGTAGTAAGCCCGGAGGGTTATGGACACTCTAACTCTGTGGCATGCCTTACATTGCTGCAAATTTGAATTTGTCACTTCTGTGGGTACAAGTGGTTGAGCTGATGTAAATAAAAGAGTTTATTGGTCCTCACCAAGGACATCTCCACCAAGAGGGAGAGAAAGTTCATGTCACGATGTGAATTTATTGCAAAATTCCAAGAGATGGGTGAGACCAGTGGGAATCAGGAGGATTTGTTTGAGGTGAACACCAGCTCAACAGAGCACTGTCCAAAGGAAGAGCACTAAACAAGGAAATGTTTTGATATTTATGTATTTTTGAAGGGGGAATGGTTTTTCCTGTGGCATCAAACTGGAGGATGGTGGGCAAGTGAGGGTACAAAAGCAAACAAAAGCCAAGTTAGTCACATCTCACATGACAGTTTTGTTCCTTGTGAATCAGAGCAGAGCAGCCCAGTGCTATAGCCAGGTGTTACAGGTCAGTGTCACAGCCAACTGCTACACCTCTGAGGCATAGCTGAGTGTCACAGCTACTGAAATTTGAAGACTCAAGAATCTGATGGTCCCTCGAAGAGGTGAAGAAAAAAAAATCTTTATTACAAAGGTGAGCTGCCAGTGGGCTCAGAGGAGTCTGAGTGCTCTACCAGAAGTGAAAGCTTCCTTATATATAAGTATCTACAAGGTTAGATAAGCATGCTCACTATAGCAAGGGGATGGAGTTATAGAACATTCATGAAACAAACAGATGGAATTATAGAACATTCCTGAAACATATGCCATGTGAGCATGTTCATTGAAGTTACAGGGCAGAGTTTAACAGAACATTCTTATAAGGGGCAGAGCTTAACAGAACATTCTTGTGATGGCACAGAGCTTAACAGAACAGTCTTATAAGTGGACAGAGCTTAACCGAACATTCTTTTTTTTTTTTTTTTTTGAGACAGGGTCTTGCTTTGTAGTTCAGGCTAGCCCTGAGCTCACTATACAGCTCAGGCAAGCCTTGAACTCAGCAATCCTCCTGCCTTTGCCTCCCAAGTGCTGGGATTACAGACTTGAGCCACCAAACCCAGCATTTGTGGTATGTGCTACTGATTGCCAGTGGGCGTGAGTCACCATGCCCAGCATTGTTGTATGGGGTTACTGGGATAGAATCAGGGACCTTGTGCTTGCCAGGCAGACACTGGAACCACTGAGCTAAATCTCTGGCCCTAACAGAACACTCTTGTAAGGAGGAAGAGCTTAATAGAACATTCTTGTTATGGTACAGAGCTTAACATAATATTCTGAGGCAGAAGGACAGAGCTAACAGAACACTCCTGAGAGACAGAGATAACAGATCACTGCTGAGAGATCACCAAGTTCAAATAATTACAAAACATTTGATACAGTGGGGAGGATCAAACAGTTGCATTTCCAAAACAAAACATTCTGTGAATAAAAAAATGGAGGCCAGGCAAAATCCTTTCTTATTGTATAGTATTTGCCTATCATTTTCCTCCTTTGATACCCCTATTTAGGTGTAGCCTTATAGGGGATCACTAGTAGCTACAGGGTCATAGTTTAAGTGAGATCCCAACAGTAACTATCATAGTGACTGTCTTGTGAAAGCCTGAATTCAGTATTATAGGGACTATATGAGGCACCTGAACAAGTAAGGGCCAGTCATTAGCAACAGGAAGGTAGAGACCAGGATTTCAAACAGAGAGTCTAACTATCTTGTACAGTTAACCCAGGAGAAAACCAAAAGCCCACTACTTTGATATATTTCCTGGAACCTGGGAAGATCTATTTTGGAGACTTTACAGCTTGACCTTTCTGTCCTGTTTACATAGAAACAGAACTCTTCCCTGAAAAGGCACAAGTCCACCCTCCTCCCTCCACCCCATCTGCTGTTAGGAAGTTCAAGGCATGGCAACTTTTTTTTTTTTTTTTTGAGACAGAGTCTCACTTTGTAGTTCAGGCTGGCCCTGAGCTCACTATGTAGCCCAGGCAAGCCTCGACCTCAGCAATCCTCCTGTCTCTGCCTCCCAAGTGCTGGGATTACAGTGTGAGCCACCATGCCCGGCACTGTGGTATGTGGTACTGATTGCTGGTGGGCGTGAGTCACCATGCCCAGCATTGTATATGGTTACTGGGATCAAACTCAGGACCTTGCGCTTGTGAGGCAGGCACCAGAACCACTGAGCTAAATCTCCGACCAAAGGCATGGCAAGGCATTCTGTTATAGAATGAGAGACCTACTTTTTTTTTTTTTTTGAGTAGGAAAATTTTATTGAGAGAGAAAGCTCCTGCCTTAAGAGAGACAGAAGGGGGAACCCAGAAAGTGGGTAACCCCCCCCACCTCACTTTTTACAGGGCTTTTATGGGGCAAAACCACGAGGTGAGGCGGGTCTGAAATAGGGGGCTACCAATAAGATTTTTTAAAAGGTAGATGGGTTACAATTGACCAATGAGTACAGTGGGAGCTTCCAATAAGATTTGAAAGAAATGGGCAAACCATGGCTAGCCAATGGGTAAATGACAAGCATAGTTACTTCAGCAACTTTTTGATTGAATAGGGTCCAATGAGAAATCAAGCCCTAGAGGGTCTTGCTTGTCAGGAGACTCCTCCAGGTGGTTCAAGGTCCTGCCCATTATCTGGGGATTTTGTAATTACTGTCTTCCAGGGAGGGGCTGGATCCAGACCTTGACCTTCTGTCCTGGGAGGAGAATGAGGCCTGTAGTTTCTCATTGATGGTGTTGACCTTCAGGAGGATCCTCTTTTTTGCAAGTCTTTCAAGGGCCAGCCCTTTCTATCTGCCTACATACATCTAGCTGGCTTTTCTACCTATAATATTCCCTCCTCTGAAGAGGTACCTGAACTGCTGTGAGGGGTAAATGGGGGAAGACCGATCTAACTTCTTCAAGCTGGAGAGGGGCGTAGTTGTAGCAGCAGTCAGGGTCTCTCTGCAGAGGGTCTATCTAAAGGCCCTTGATAGACTCCATGCATTGTTATCTTAGGTGGGCGTACTGCCTTGAGTCTGGAGGAGACAAAAGTAAGAAAACAGTTAAGGATACATGGACCAAATAGCAAGGCCAATAGTATTATGAGTATGACAAATAGGTGTTTCCACTGGAAGGAACCCATAATAGCCTCCCACAGAGTTGATAAGGAGAAGGTCCACAGTGTTTCAGAATTTGACATAGCATCAACCTGTCCTTTGATGTCTTGAACAACAGTTGAAATATTTGTGGACGGATCAGGGATGTACACACAGCATTCAGCTTTTTCCCTTTCTGGTAAAAAGGTGGCAGGATTTAAGGAGGAACATGTCTTTATTTGAACAGTTGGTCCTTCTAAGAGTAAAGCCTGATATTTAAGAAGGCGACTGTCTGATAACCATAAACTCTCTTTAGATGAAAGAAGCCCTGCCACATTATGAGGTGTATATATGATAAGATCTTTACCTAAGGTCAGTTTGGATGCCTCCAGCACCAAGAGAGCTACTGCAGCCACAGCTCTGAGGCATGCAGGCCATCCTTTTGCTACGAGATCTAACTCATGGCTTAGGTACCCTACAGATTGTTTAGCAAGTCCTTAATCTTGCCTAAGCACTCCTAAAGCTATGCCTCCCCTTTCATCAACATATAGATTGAACTTCTGTCCTGTCGGCAAGTTCAGTGCTGGGAGAAAGAGACCTATTTTAAGCTATTGGTTACCTCTTTCAAGGTGTAGTAGTGCAGCTGGAGGAGAAGAGGGTCTGAACTGTCATGTCTCAGGACTACTACCATGGAAACCAAAAGCAGCATTAGGCTACTGGTGTCAGCCTTTACCTGCTAAAGTTGGGGAGATCAACTTATCTTTAAAGGAGACAGAGAACATTGATGGAACACACTATAATAATGATAAAGACAAGGGCTATGAGACTTCTATGGATGGCTATCAGCAGTCCAAAGGGATCTAGAAACCAGGGATGATAACAGTTTATGGGGTGAACTTAAGGCATCCTGTGAATGGTGCCCAGAGGCTTTAGCCATGCATATACTGGTCAGCTCCTGGTCTCTTGTCTGCTGGTGATGTCTCCAAGGTCAGGTTGAGTCCTGAGGTCTCCCATCAAGTCCCAAAAGGATTCTTGGGTCTAGCTGTGCAGTCCAGATGTCTGAGATCTTTGTGGGTTGGGCCTTTGTCAGTCAGGTTTGATGGAGCCACAGGGTGACACCTGTGGCTTTAACAGCAGTGAGGGGAGCAAGCATGACCCAACTATGGCAAAAATAGACTGGAGGCGGGAGGTCCTGACTGAAAGGAATGAGCTGGGTTACCCAGAGGGATGGGGGTTCTAAAACTGTTTCATTAATATGTGAAAAGACTTTGCTCAACGCTTGTAACTTTAAGGCTGCATAATTATCTACTAGTTGTCTAAAGTCTCCCCTAAATATCTAATGATTGGGGGAAGTCTCCCAAAAATTATATCACATGGAGAATAACCTGAGGGTCTGGGTGTGCATGTCTGCAGCAGAATATAGCAGAGTTTTTTGGCAATACTTAGCCAAGATGGGTTTAAGAGTTTGATTCTTTCAGTCTTCTCTCCCTGAACTTTGTGACTGATATGCTGTGAGCAGATTCCATTTTTCTTTAGCACATCAGAGAGGCTTTGGACAGCCTCAGCTACAGAGGCAGGCCAATGATCACTTCCAGTGGACAAAGAGAATCCATATAGGGACATAACTTCTCTGAGGAGGAGCTGAACGAACTGACTGAACTCTGTTTGTCCTGGCTGCTTTGTCTTGAACCCATCCTGAATAAATGAAAATTATAACTAATAGATATTTGTGTCAAAAACTGAGTTTCATTCCAGTAAAGTCTATTGGTAAGTGGTCAAATGGTGACATTCTTATATGCTGAATTCCTGGAGGTGGCAGCCGTCTCTGGAGAGAATTATTGTGGGGACAGGTCTTTCATAGTTAGACTGAGGCATAGAGCAAAGGGAGTCTTGCAATATAATAGTATCTCCTCAAGAGATTTTCTAGCTTTGTTTTTCCTAGATGGACCTTTTCATATGTTTCAAAACAAAAGGGTAAGCGTTGTGAGGTAGGATAATGATCCAGGTATGTGGCAAGGCATAGAACCCTGATCCCACCCTAAGGGTTCCCTGCTCTTTAGCCCACAGATTTTTTTCTGGCCAATAGCAGCCAGGGTTTTTTAATGCATCTGGATGTGTACCATCTTTAAAAACCTGTGCAATGTCACTAGACAACGTCTTTAGCTGCCCATTCACCTGACTGGTTTCTTTTTGTGATAAAGTCCTATCCTTTTTGGTGTCCTTGGCAATGCATAATGGCCACTTTTTTGGGCTTCCAGGAGTATCTCCTTTTTTATTTTTAATTTCTATTCTCCCTGATGTTAGAAGTTCTGTTCTTTGTATATTTCCCTGTGAACATGCTTGGTGGCAAAGGCATACTGTGGGTCAGTATAGGTATTAGCAATCTTTCCTCGAGAGGGCTCAAATGAGAGCTCAGAGCTTTACGCTTTGTGTTGACCATCCTTTCGGAAGAGGGCCTGCCTCAGTGACCTGGTCTGTGGTACTGACTGCATAACCCACCAGTTGTTCACCTCTTGTATGAAGCTGCTGCCACCTGTTAACAGTGTGGCATTTGGTTGAGGCTTCGGCTCTTCACTGATGTCAGGCCAGCTGGAGAACAGCTTGTCAGTAACCTCTTTGCAGCTGTGGTCTGGTTGGCCCTCTTCAGCAGGAGAAAAGGTGACTGAGTTTAAAGTCCATGATGTTTCTAGGGTGACCCTGGGATTTTCAAAGAGTAACCCCTCATATTGGACTGTTCTGGCATTTGAAAGCCATTTATCCCCTTTTCAGTGGAATCATAACTGAGTGGTGGGCTTTTACCTGAAGGCTCAGACCCAGAGTTAATTTGTCTGCCTCCTTGATAAGTGTCACAACTGCTTCCAAAATGTGGAGACAGGCCTTGATAAGTGTCACAACTGCTTCCAAAATGTGGAGACAGGGCAGCCATCTGGCTGCCAGTTGTTTGTATAGGTAGGCCACTGGCCTCTTCTGAGGCCTGCCAGGGCTACAGGGTCTCATTTTACATCTGGTAACCCTTGCATGAGGATGCTGGATGATTATCCTTTTAATCTCCTTAAAAGCAAACTACTGTTCAGAAGTCAACTTTAATGACTAGTTTTCTGGCCTGTTGAGGGCAGTACAGAAGGGCTTGGCTTTCTTGGGAAAGCTAGGTATCCAAATCCTATAGAATCTGGATGTTCCCAGGAGCTCTCAGAGTTTTTTTGTTGGCTGGTCTAGGGAGGGAACAGATTACCTATTTTCTGTCAGGTCCCAGGGATCGATGTCCCTTAGTGAAGATGACCTCCAGGTACTGAACAGTAGGGCAACATATCTGGGCCTTTTTCCAGGATACTTTGTAGCCTGCATCCAGAAGCAACTGGAGGACAGCTGAAGTTCCTTTCCAATAATCTTTAATTCTACTTGCCAACAGGAGGTTGTCTATGTACTGTAGCAGAGTGCAGTTCAGTTTTTCCCTAGGGAGGTCAGCAGCTAAAGCTTCTGCAAATAGCGTGGGAGAGCTTCTGAAAACTGGAGGGATTCTTGTCCAGGTTAACTCTTTTTTTTTTCCCCCTGTGTTGGGGTCTTTCCATCCCAAAGTGAGGAAAGGCCAGATCAGAGGAGCTTGACACAGGCAGAAGGTGATATCTTTAAGATCCAGCCAGGTGGACCAGGTTGTGTGAGTTGAGAGCAGACTCAGTAGGCTGTAAAGGTTTGGAACCACCAGATGCAAAGTAACTGTGGCATTGTTGATTGCTTGGAGGACTTGTACATTTTTGTCCTGCTTTTTTTTTTTTTTTTTTTTTAGACAGGGTCTTGCTTTGTAGTTCAGGCTGGCCCTCAGCTCACTGTGAAGCCCAGGCAGGCCTCGAACTCAGCAATCCTCCTGTCTCTGCTTCCTGAGTGCTGGGATTACAGACGTGAGCCACCATGCCTGGCAGTATCAGTCTTTTTTGTGCACCTAGGGTCAGGTTAAAAGTTCCATTTGGGGTAAATGTATGTGTAACCCAAGTTTAGTCAGCAAGTCTTTGCCTAGGAGAGGGGTAGGCCACTCAGGCAGATACAGGAGATTGTGGGCCACTTCATGTCCCCTCAATTGGCAGGTCCATGCAAAATGACTATGGCATCTGATCTGGACTCCAGTTGTCCACACAATGGCTGCATCCCTTTTGGTGAAGGGGGCTAATGGCATGGTCATACAGATTGTTCAGCTCCTGTGTCAGCCATGAAAGTTGTAGGTTGACCCCCAATTATCTTTTGATCTTGGGCTCCTTGGGGCCTGGAGGGAGGGAACCTGGACTTTCCTAGTTTGACCCAATCTCTGCAAGTCCAATTAGGCCAGGTAGCAGAGGCTCACACTGGTATGGAGAGCCAGTGCTGACTGAGTCCCAGAGGTCTGGGTTGCTGGTTGGAGCTGGTGAAGTCAGAAGCCTTTTAGCTTGGGATGGCTTGCTTTCAGTTGGAAACTCATTTTCCAGTGCATAATTTCTCTGCAAGAGGCACATTGGTCTGGGTGTAAAAGGAGTCTGTAGCCAGTCCTCCCCACCCTTGTGTAGTTGCCCTGGCCTGAGTGGGATCTGGTTTTCCAAGAGCAACTACAAGGAGTGAAATCTTTTGTTTCATTGTTCTCTTTGCCTCGCAATGGACTTCACAGTTTGTCTTGATTAGCAAAGACCTTTGTGATGACCTCAAGCAGCTGGGTAGCACACATGCCAGCAAACCCCTCAAGGTTTTGGAGTTTATGGCAGATTCCAGGGGAATACTGGCAGATTGTATGGCAGATGCCACACAAACAGCATTGACCATGTGTTGTTGGTTTTCAAGGGTCACAGGGTTAAAGGGCTGAAGATGCAGAATGTCTCTCAGAGTTGCTTATAGAAGTCACTGGGCAGCTCATCTGTTTTCTGCAACACGGAAACAGTCTTGGACATGTTGGCTGGCTTTTTGGTAGCCACATGGACTTCAAGTAAGATAGCCACGTGGTATATTGTGAGGGCCTCTTGTCCCCCTGTGATGGAAGTCTCACTGTGGCATGGTCTCAGGAACCATCTCCTAATCTTCTAGACCTTGGCAAGTGGGGGCCAGACCTTGAAGGTGCTTTCTGGCCTTAATGATAATTCTACATCTCTACTCAGTGGTAAGCAGAGCGTAGAGCCACTGGCAACAGTCATCTCCCATTGGCAGGTGGATCTGGGACATGGACTCCATGAGATCAATGAGAGCCTGAGGCTCCTTAGAATATGAGGGAGTGTGTTGTTTCTAGTTCCGAAGGTCAGCTGTGGGGAAGGCCTGGTAAGAGAAAATAGCAGGTCCAGGCTGGATGGTGTCATGATGCAGGATACAGGGCAGAGGCTGGGTGTCATGAACCAGCAGCTGGACAACTGGGGCTTGAGTTGACCACAGATAACTGACAAGAGGTTTCTACCAAGAAATACTCTTATTTCCAACTGGGGTGCTGGAGGAACTGGAGTCCAGAGCTGGAAGAGGCAGATAAAAATGATGGTTGGCAGGAAACAGAGATGGGCTTGTTGGTGGGGTTCAGAAGTGGGTGGTCTGATTGGATGGGTGGTCTGATTGGACAGGCGGTGAGTCAGCAGGTGGACTAGCAAGCTGGGCTGGTGGTGGGGAATTTGAAGGTGGAACTTTCAGGAAGAGCAGGAGCTGGTGGTAGAGGTGCAAACAGTGGGAGATAAAGTGCTGGCTTTATCTGGTGGACCCTGATGAATTGGCTTTTGGAGACCAGATCTTGGAGAGATGGTCACTGCTTTGGGCTGCAAAAACCTGACATTATCCCTTCTTACAAACACAGAGTCATTCCTGGGGGGTAGCGTCTGGGTACTCTCTGGCCAAAAATCAATATAGGGGATCTGATGTGGGTGGCCTGGTTTGTCAGTAATGACTTTTCAGACTGCAAGCACAGTCTGAACTACAGGGTTCTATTGAGGAGCCACCTTACATTAAACAGGCAAATCTATTTTTGCAGAGAATTGCGGGCTTTGATCTAACTATATTCCCCACTAAATCCCTTCTTAAAATTTTTGACTATGCAGTCTAGGAATGTGGTTTTACTATGGTTGTTACCCATGGTGTACTATAGTGGCCTTGAGCAGTGGTACAACAGACAAGGGATGGGAAACGCCCAAAGGAGACCACACAGGTGTTTGCCCAACCACATCCCTCAGGGTATCTCAGACGCATTTTGGCTAAGGTGTACAAGTAATCTGCTGCCTGATCAGCATCCCATTAAAGAAGGTAAGTCACTATTATGGCATACAACATTGCCATGGAATCACACAGTGGCCAAAGCCATGGAGCCACGTAGGCCAGTCATGGAGGAGCATAGCAAGTTACATTCACACATTCACCAGATACTGAGAGGTTAAAACATTCCTTCCCCACTTAGGGAGATCCCTGAATGTGGGCTCTCATGAGATCATGAGAGGTGATCAGACTTCCCATCTTCCCACTGGGACAGACCTGACTGGATTCACTCTGGGCTGGGGGAGAGCTGAGAGGGTACTCTATCCTGAAACTAGGTCTCTGACTAAGGTCTTTGACTTGAGACTGTGAGACTTTCCTTCTATCCACTGGGACAGGCCTAACTGGGTTCAAACTGGGCCCAGGGTGTTTTTACCGTATCCTGAAGTCCTGAAGGGTATTTTAGTCCACCTCTTTTTCCAAGCCTGGTCAGGAGAAGCCAGTGTAGTTGATGGTCACCTTCACCTGATGAAAGATGAACTGCCAAACTGGAGGGCTCCAGTGGCCACTGTGACTCTGAACCAGTGGCTCAAAGGGTCAGCTCGATCAGTTTCCTGGTCGATGAACCAAACATTGCAGCAGAGCAGAGCAGAGCAGAGCAGAGCAGAGCAGGGCATCTCAGTGCTGTAGCCGAGTGTTACAGCTCAGTGTCATAGCCAAGAGCCACAGCTGATTATTACAGCTCAGTATTATAGTTCTGGGTTGAAACTATCAACATTTGAAGATTTTCCAGGCATGATGGCTCATGCCTGTAATCCCAGCACTCAGAAGGCAGAGGCAGGAGGACTGCTATGAGTTTGAGGCTTGCCTGGACTACATAGTGAGCTCAGTGCCAGCCTGAACTACAAAGGGAGACCCCATCTCAAAAAAAAAAAAAAAAAAAAGGTTGGAGACTCGACAATTCAATGGTAACTCAAAAAGGTGAAGAAAAAAATCTTTGAGCTCCACCAGAAATGATAACCTCCTTATATAGGGATATAGAGGGTAGGCCAGCATGCTCCCTAAAACAGGGGCAGAGTTATAGAACACTCCTAAAGCAAAAAGGTGGAGTTATGGAACGTTCTCATGAGGGGGTGAAGTTTAACAGAACATTTGCACAAGGGAGTGAGACAGAAGGGTGCAGCTAATGGAATATGTCTGAGAGGGGCAGAGATAAAAACATTCCTGAGAGATCACAAAGTGAAAACAGTTACAAAACATGTTAATACATTGGGCAGGAGCCTAGCAGCACAAACTGTTACATTTCCCGCACAAAAAATTCTGTGGGGAAAAAATAAGGAGGTAAGGCAAGGGCCTGCCTTATTGTATACCATCATGCAGACCATCATGAACTTTGTGTGCAAGCAATAGTTGCCAACCAATCTGTACCAGAATAAGGAGTTATAGCCACAGGGGAGAAAAAGGGGTAGTCCAAGAAGGGTGTTGCCCAAGGCTAGGAGGGGAGGAGGGCCCTGTAGATCTATTTCAAGATACCTCAGGGGGAAATACACTGGATCAGGATAAAGGATGGAAGGAAATGGATTGATCCTCTCTAGAAAGGAAGAGATATCTTTTGAAAGGAGTTGGTAAGACAGTGGTGGGATAGTGTTATGATGGAGAAAAGGATATTTTCAAGGGCAGAGCTTGAGTCCTGTGTTCTTTCATCAGGAATCTAGGATTTGTGTGTCTTAGTGCTCTGAGGAGTTTGACCAGAGTTTCCCAGATATAAGGAGGGCAATGGAGAGATCTTAGACAGAAAACTGCTCAGTGTAGAACTCTCCTTGACCCAAGTGCGTGCAGTGAAAATACCCTCCTGTGAAAAGGCCAGAGATGGCTCAGTTGTCCCTCCCAGAGTCTTTAATCATCTTCTCACTCAGAGAAGACTTCTTCTTTAATCCAGACGGTGCAGGATCTCAACCATTATAGGCTTGGGCTTCCCGGTGTGGTTCTGAAATGTCATCTTTCTGACAGGTTTTCAGAGGTTTTTTAGTCTTATCCACTATCCATGTGGACCTTCAGCCCTGCATTTCACTCTTGACAGGAACACAGCACATCTTCCTGTCTGGTGCTTCTTGTGCAGGGAACAGGTATGGAATGCTATTGGTTTTCTACAATAGTTCTGTGAGAGCTGGTTGCCATGTTAACAGAGGATGGCCTGGAGCCCACAGGAAGATCCTTTGCTATCATGTTAGTATTAAGTTAGGACAGGTGTGCTGGTTACCAGTTGCAACTGTTGCATCTCTTAGTCTCTTTGATCAAGGTCTGCATGAGGTCCTACTGACCAAGGATGGGCTTCAGGTAACTGTATCACCTGGCACCAGGCTCATGAAGGATCACTGAGGCTCTTTCCTTTACATTATTAGGACCTCCAAGGAAAAAATTCCTCAGATAGGTTCTAGTTCCTACAACTAATTCTGGTGACCAGGAATTGTGAAAATTCCTTGAAAACCCTGGCAACAACTCATCAATATAATCTCCATTATCTGGCTCTTTCTGGTCCTCTGTATAAACTCTTCACTTTTCCTGTAAGGACAAGTACTCAGGAAACCCAGTGTCTATCTTCCAGATCTGTCCAAAGGGAACAGAGTCCTTGGTGTCATGGCAGGGATCTCCAATTACTGGGGATAAGACTGGTCAGGATTAATTTCTGCATTAGTGTTTGCTTTGAGAGATGGGTAAGAACCCCATGGGGTAATCTTTAGGGTTCCTCAAGTGTTAGTTTAGGGAAATATTTCAGAGGCTGTGTTGTACTGTGTTAAGCAAGGCATGATACTGGATCCACAAGAACATCAGGAAAATCAAATAACCCCCTAGCAAAGATAGAAAACCTTTTAGAACTTTCAATGATAGTAACAACTGGCTGTGGCACACATGCCATTGGTTTGCCACCATTGCATCTAAAAGAAGGAAAAGCTGTCCATTTGGGATATATTAGTTGCTTTGAACAAGAAGGGTCAGAAAGTATCAGTGACCAAGAAGAAAGTTCCTTGCTGGAAAAAAATGGAAGGAAGAGAGCATGAAAATTTAATTGGGGATGTTTCCAAACTGCAAAATATTCCTGTTCACACAGCCCTTAAGAGATGAGATTTGTTTCTGAGTCCCAGTGACTGGGGAAGAAGAGAACCTTTATGCTGCCATTTCCCCTTTTCCATTCACTCCTTCCTTTTGTCTCCACCACTGTCAGCATTGTAGCCACATATGACCTTGAACACTGGTGTCATCTGATCTCCTTCTTGGGTCCTGTGCCCTTTCCCACTGGCCCAGGTCCCAATACAACAGCTACACTGGGAGCCACTACCACCCTTTGGGAATGCACAGCTTTCTCAGGGTAGCCCTCTAGTGCTTTCCCCTCTCCCTGTGACACTTGTGGTGGCAGGACATAGTGACTATACCTTGATGGGAGCTTCTGGGCCTTTCATCACTTGCCAAGCCGGGACATCAGGGAGGCCAGTAGGGGTCCCTGCTCATTCAGAGCACTGTCTTCAGTCTGGCCTCACTAATGGAGGTTGCCCCAGGGGCCTTGGATGGAGTATGCAGCATCCTAGAATCTTGCTGCTGATGTCTCCACCCACGACCACCTGCATGTCTTCCTTGGCTGCAGGGAGCATGCATATTGATGATGGGATGTTGCCCTGGGATTTTTGTCCTCCAGCCATACCGCCAGTGGCCCTCACCATGTCTGGGGATCACATGGGGCCATCACCACACTGGGATTGTGTGGAGGATGGCCTGGCCATCTCTCAGGTTAATGCCTCATCAGATCACACCTTCAAGTCTCCAAGCGTCTGCGAGGACTTTCTGGAGACACTGTCCTGACACTCCTGATGTGGAAGCAGTGTCCTGCTTTCTCATCCAAGTGCCCTCCCAGGGACTTAGAAGTGCAGCCTGCAACTCCAATCTGAAAAAGGAGGAGGGGTGACAAGGAGTTTGGGAGTATAGATGAACGTGTAGGAAGGGCTGGTAGTGATACCGTAAGATCACATGTATTATGTAATGCCAGAGAAGGAAAAGTACCTCATCTTAGGAGACTGTTTCTTCTCTCTGAGTGCAGTAAATATTTCTTTTTCAATAGTTATAATCTTGATACCCAAGACTCAAGGTCAAAGGAGATTCTTGGCACAACAGGAGCCACCATTTGCGTTAGGTCTCTGGCAACATGTCATGATCATTGCTTTCCATTTTCTCTTTTTTTTAAATTGAATTCTTTATTGGTACAATTTATATACATCTCAAAATCCCCTCCATTTTCTCTTTTAAGAATCTTTGGGTTTATAGCCTAGAGATTACCACTAGGCATAGGAGTAAGAGATGCAGAAACCACACCTTGGCATGGGGAACTCTAGTTAGGAGAACAAAGGCATGCGGCAGTCATAGCAGGTCATAGCTGGGCCTTAATTCCATTTTGCTACTTGGCTGCCATTTAGTTTTTGCCCCAGGCTTTATCCTTGGTTCCCAGATCGCTGTGTACACTGGTGCTGTCAGCTTAGGCTGCCATACAACATACCTTACATAGGTGAGTTGAAACACAGCCACATTCATTTTATACAGATCTGAAGGCAGCAAGTCCCAGATCAAGGGGCTGGCAGACTCTGTAAGTGACAAAGACTTTCCCTTTGGCTTGCAAAAGTTACAGCCTCCCCTGTTGGCCTCACTTGGCTGAGAGAGCTTTGGGGTCGCTCTCTCTCTCTCTCTCTCTCTCTTTCTACAAAAGTATTAATCCCATTATGAAAGCCCCAGCCCAACAAACTCAGTGTTCCTCATTACTTCCAAAAGACCCATCTCCAAATATCACACTGAGGGGGTCACTACTTCAACACAAACATTCTGGCCATAACAGATATTGTTGACACTAAGGACATTTCAGTGGCTGCACATGTCCTCCCATGTGACGGTCTCCACATTCCACATGGAAAATTTCCCTTCACAGGTTCTAATATCAGGCTGTCCTGGCCCATCAGGGATGACATTATGTTCCCTGATCCCTTCTCTCACTAGCACTGGGGTTTAGCCCTATCCATGCACCACTCCCCTTCCCTATTCTAGTCATTCTTCCCTCCCAGGCAGAGATTCCAAGGCACAGGCTGCCTGCCCACCTGCACCCAAATGCCTGCAGCCACCTGAGACTAAGGCTCCTGATGAGGCTCCTCCTGAAGTCATGGAGGAATACATAGAAATCATGGACTGGCTGGAAAAACATCATGTCTCAGCCATACAGGAACAAGCAGGAGAAGAAGTAGCAGGAGGAGGAAGATTTATATCCAGATATATGGAATTATTGTGAAAAGCTGTGCTCCCAAGAAGAGTTTATCGACAAGGTATGCTGGGGCTGGAGGCCTGGTGTCCTTAAGATTCCATGAACAGTAGCTGGATCCAAGGTCAACACTTAAAATACAATAGCCTTTGTACACACAAACAACAGACCCCTCAAGAGAGATGGGGGAATCAATTCCTTTCACAACACCCAAAGAAATGAAATATATAGGAATCAATCTCACAAAAGAGGTGAAAGACCTCTATTCTGAAAACTACAGCATTCTGAAAAGGGAGATTGAAGAGGATATCAGAAAATGGAAAGACATCCCTTGTTCCTGGGTAGGAAGAACCGATATTGTCAAAAGGGCCACACTTCCACAACTACTATACCGTTGCAATGCAATCCTAATTGAAATTCCAACAGCGTATTTCATAGAACTAGAAAAAAAATCCAAAAATTCATCTGGAATTAGAAGAGACCTGACTCCTATCAAGAAATAAACCTATACAAAATGCTGGCGAGGCTGTGGGGAGAAAGGAACCTTTCTCCACTGTTGGTGGGAATGTAGACTGGTGCAACCACTGTGGAAATCAGTGTGGAGGCTCCTCACAAAACTCTGATTAGAGGTCTCATTTGATGCTGCTACTACTGTGCTTGATATATACCAAAAAAATCATATCACAGGGACCTATGTGAACCCATGTTTATGCAGCATGTTTGTAATAGTTAAATTTTGGAAACAGTCCAAAGGCCCAGTGGAATAATATGATGATGTTTTCTTTATGAAATGGAATTATACACAGCTATAAAGAAAGATAAACTTGAGACATTTATAGCTAAATGGATGCACCTTGAGGCCATATTCATAAGTGAAATAAATAAGGACATATATGTATAAATACTGAATCATTTCTCTAGTGGGAGAAACTGAAAGTGTAAATCAGATCCAAAATGTACAACAGGTATTGTGATATAGGAAAATAAATGTTGAAAGAGGAAAAGAAAAGCAAAGAAGGGAAAGAAACAAACTTGATAGTAAAAAGGAAAAAACAAATGGAAACAAAGCTTATGTATATAGGGGGATAGAGGTTGAAGGGAGGGCAGAAGAAAGGGACAAATGAGAATTAAGGTATATCTTGTATAAGTAGAAATTCTCAATGATGAATGTGATCATAAAGTACACCAAAAATGCATCAAGAACCAAAAAGATTTCAGGAACAGCATTTTAAGCCTTTGGAATTTAGGCTGACTTCTTACCTACTGAGCAGTTTATATGTGTGCATGTGTGTATCTACACTCATATACTCATGGCTCAAAACGAATTTATGTGTGATCATGTCTCACTCTGAGTAAGAGTTTGTGTCTGAGTCTATGTCTTTAGCTGGTGGTCATGATTAACAACCCCCCC
>PVIC010024211.1:0-26244 GCA_004025085.1 Thryonomys swinderianus | reverse complement strand
ATGCACCACAATAAAGGATGCTGAAACAAGATCAAGCACATTCAGCTCTTTGATCTTTGAAAAGAGGCCAAAACATACATCAGAAGAATGATAGCCTCTTTCACAAATGGTGCTTGAATAATTGACTATCCCCATGTAAAAGTTTAAGTCTAATCCTCTATCTTTCACTATGTAGTCCATTTCACTATGTACTCTATTAAACTAAAATCAAAATAGATCAATGATCTAAATATCACAAGAGATACACTTAATCTGCTAGAAAATGAAATAGGCAAAACTCTTGAAGTTATAGGCATGGCCATTTAGAACATAAGTCTGGTTTCATAGGAAATAACACCAAGAATCAAGGAATGGGATCATATAAAGTTAAAAAAACCTTCTGAACAGTAAAAAGAATGAGCAACAGAGTGAAGAGATAACCAGAGAATTGGAAAAATTGGGATAGCTGTTTCTCAGGCTGAGGAATAATATCTACAACATAAAAATAATTTAAAATACTAGCCCCACCCTTCTTAGTTACATACCTCACTGCAGAAACAAAATACCCAACATGTAGAATTAAGGGAGGGTCAAACAGAATCTCTAATCCTACATTTTTGAGGAATTTCCACAGTGCTTGCACCAGTCTATATTCACATAAACAGTAGACAAGGACTCTTTTCTCTCTACAACCCTGTCAGCATTTGCTGTTGGTTGATTTCTTGACAGCAGCCATTCTGGACTAGGTGGAATCTCAGTGTTCTTTTCATCTGCATCTCTTGAATGACAAATCATGGTAAATTTTTTTTTTTTTTTTTTGCTGACTTCATCTGAAAAATGTTTATTCATTTCTGTTCTCACTTTTGAATTGGGTTTTTAAATTTTGTGGTCTTATTCTTTTTAAGCTCTTTAAATATTCTAGATAGTAGAACTTTATCTAAGGAACAGCTGGTAAAATTTTTCCCCACACTATAGGTTGCTTTTTCACTCTGTTGGTGGTTTCATTCTTGTGAAGAAGTTTTTTATAAGATGCTAAGATGAGATCCCAGTTGTTGATTCTTTCTGCTAATTTCCATGCTACTGAGGTTTTGTTCATAAAGTCTTTTCCTATATTTGTTTCTTCAAGAGTTCTACCTAATTATTTATCCCTTCTATTTCCCTGATTGGCATATTCATAAAAGAATTAAAAGCATCATATCACAGCAATATATGTACACCCATGTTTATAGAATCACAGTTTGTAATAGCTGAATTTTGGAAATATCCCAAATGCTCATCAACTAAAGACTGGATAAAGAAGATTTAAAAAATAAAATAAAATGGAGTATTTCTCAGCCATAACGAATGGTATATTAGAGAGACATTTATAGATAAATGGATCAACACTGAAGCCATACTAACAAATTAAATAAATAGAACACAGATGTGTAAATACTGTATTGTTTCTTTAGTGTGAAAAACTGAACATATAAATGAAGTCCAGAATGTATGATAAGTATTGTGAAAAAGGAAGAAAATGTTCCAAGGGAAAGAGGAACTGGATGGGGGAGGGAAAATAAAAGAAGGCAAAGAAAAAT
Organism: Thryonomys swinderianus; assembly: GCA_004025085.1. Taxonomy (NCBI): domain Eukaryota; kingdom Metazoa; phylum Chordata; class Mammalia; order Rodentia; family Thryonomyidae; genus Thryonomys; species Thryonomys swinderianus. The sequence goes on along the minus strand of PVIC010024211.1, from coordinate 24,688 downwards.
TTGATGGCAATAAAAGAAAAAATGGAAATGAAACTCTCATAAATGGGATGGGGGCTGAAGAGAGGGCAAGATGATGGGAAAAATAAGAAGATATGTCATGTACAGGCACAAATTCTCAACAAGGAATGTGATCATAATGTATTCCTAAAATGTACCAATAAACTCGGTTGAAGTCTAACATATTTTCAGGTTAAAGTAAAAGAATTAGAATTCTTTAAATTCTAGAATTAAAGAATATAAAGTTAAAGAATATCTATAAAAGATAAAGAATTGGGCCGGAGATTAAGATCAGTGGTTCTAGTGCCTGCCTCACAAGTGCAAGGCCCTGAGTTCAGTGCCAGTAACCACATACAATGCTGGGCGTGGAGACTCACGCCCACCAGCAATCAATACCACAAACCACAGTGCCGGGCGTGGTGGCTCATGCCTATAATCCCAGCACTCGGGAGGCAGAGACAGGAGGATTGCTCAGTTCGAGGCTTGCCTGAGCTACATAGTGAACTCAGGGCCAGTCTGAACTACAAAGCAATACCCTGTCTCAAAAAAAAAAAAAAGTTAAGAATTATATTATATAAATGTATAACCATGTTTAGTGCAGCATAATTCATAATAGTTAAATCTTAACATCAGCCTATATGTGCATCAACAGTGGAATGGATAAAAATGATGTAGTATTTACACGTGGTGGAGTACTGTAGTACCATAAAGATGGATAAATTTAAGTCATTTAGAGCAAAACTAATGCACCTTAAGACCTATTGTTAAGTGAAATAAATCATTATGGTTTCTCTTACATGTTGATATTTCTCATATGGGAAGCCAATCAAGAGATAAAAGAAGTAGAGGAGAAATAGGTTGAAAACAACTAGGATGTGTTATGTACCTGTACCAACTTCTCCAAGAAGTGTGATCATTATGTACTCCAAATATAAAGTAAATATTGCATTTTTTCTGTTTTTATCATACTTCTAAAATTATAAAACATTTGTAAGTAATAAAATATAATCGTTTTAATTAAGAGAACAATAAATCTTTTAACCATTTCAATATTTGTTCTTAATTTCTTATGTTCCATTATCCAAATGCATTCTATAATATTTTCAGTAAAAATTAATTAAAATAGTATTAGTGGCCTACTTTAATTCTAATTCAATGGGAAATGCTATATTGCTTTTCACTAACCATGCTGCCTTTGGAACTGAGAAAAATGCATTTTATAATTTTAGATATATTCAACTATTTCTTTCTTCAATATTCTGTTTTTCCTTTTGTATTATGTACTTTAAGTATGTAAAACTATACATAATATATATATCTGGTACTTGAGTTGTCACAAAACCAAAAGCTATGCATGTATCAACAGGATCAAAGTAAAGGCAACTGCTTTCTTCCTCTGTTTTTTTGTTTGTATTGTTTTATTTTATTGAGACTGCATCTCAGTTTGTAGTTCACTATGAACTCATTATGTAGCCCAAGGTAGCCTTGAACTCAAAACAATCCTGCTGCCTCTGTATCCCCAGTGCTGGGATGACAGGCATGAGCCACCACACCCTGGAGCTTTCTCCCTCTCAAACAGTGTCTTTCCTTTAACCCTAAGGCTGAGCTCCATTTAACTTCTACATAGCTCAGTGTTATTTGAAATTATTTTCTATGATTTAATTGGTTACTCAGCTTTATGTTTGTGGGATTCATCCATATGATTGAGTTCATTTCTATTTGCCCTATAACATCCTTGATATAAATGTACTGCATCTTGTACATTTCATTTACTGTTGGTGGACACATGGAATGTTTCCAATTTGAAGATTTCATAAATGTGTCACTTTGACTATTTTTATTGTTTTAAAAGTTCTGTGAAAATTGAATATACATTTATGAGTAGAATTGTCAGTTCATAAAGAACACATATAGTTATTACATTCTAATCTTTACCTTCCCAAATTGCTTATAAAATTTGCATTCCCACCAGCAATATATGAGCATCCCAACTATTTTATATACATACAAAATCTTGACCTTGTCAAGTGTGACTTTCAAGGCTAAAAGTCTCAGAAGAAATTAAAACATTTATTCAACAATGATGAAAAGACTTCATTTTCAAGACTATATGTTTATTCTGTAAATGCTATAGTCAGTAATATAATCCCTATAATATGAAGTAAATTTTAATAAAAGAATTGATAAATTAGCTATTATCTAGTGATATCATGACATACTTTTCATATAGTGATGGTTCAAAGAGCCTAACAATGAGTAAGAGTGCCAAAAATTTGGATAACATAATCAAGTTTGGTCTAATAGACATATGTAACACTCAAGTATTGAAACATTGCCATATGTGTTCTTCTTCAGAACATCCTAAAGATACCAACAAGCTAATCTGAGGTATAATATATACATGTAACTAACTAAACACTAACTAATAAAATTAATAAGGTAATTTTGAAGACCAAAATTTTTATACAATTAAACTGTACAATGAAGTACCAGAAAAGTAAAGAATCAGTATTTAATATTTCCTAATCCTCAAATTTTGAGCGTTCTTTGCTTTTTCTTGGTGCAAACTAATGGTTTGCAGTGTGCTCATTTAAAAATTTCTCAGAATTACATAATTATGAATGTAGCAAGGTACAATCATTTATAGTTGCTTATTAGTTTCTCCTCATTTTACAAAAATGTCATCCTTTGCAAGTAACATATAATTTAACTTAAGAACCCACAGATCCTGAAAAAAAAATATATAACCTATATGGATATATGGTCTATATAAAAATAAATGTGAATATCTAATATAAACTTTAAATAATATATATCATATGTCAACCACATATACATAACTATATTTATATATATGCACATAAAATAAGTTATCATGCCAATATGTGTTACACCTTTATATACAGTGGTACCTCAGCTCACTAACTGACTTATTCCACAGTTCTGGGGAATATTGCTGTGCTCTTCACTTGATGCAGAGTTCATGAGCAGAGACAAATTTTTCCAAATGCTTGGGTTTGCAAACCAAATTGTCTACAAACAAAGCGTTCATGAATGAAGGCATTACTGTATACTGTCTACACACACTCATATATATTTGTATTTAATGAATCTTATATAAAATATGTAGAACATATTTTATACTTTATATATTTCATAATGGAATTACCTTATTCATTTTATTCATTCTGTACCTTCACAGACTAATTACATTGATATACCACAAAAATTCTTAGCTAGTCTTTTTCTGAGTCTGTTTTCCAGTTACAAAACAGATTTCAATGAATGTCTGCTGAAAAATATTATATTCCCTTTTAATAAGTTTGAATTTTCTGCAGACTCATATGATTTAACCATCTACAGAAGTCTTCAGATTGTTGAACACTTAAAGAAAATTATTTAGTAGGTAGTGAGCTCAATTTTCAATTATAGTATTTCCCTCAAAATTTAGACATTAAATAGACTCAGGCATAATCCACCTAGGGTGCTACTCTTAAAAACTAATTTTAGAATAAGCACTTCTTATACAAACTAGTTACCTGCCAATATATCTGAAATAGTACAGGTCATATGTGAGATAGAAGACCTGAGTGTGCCACCTCTTAATCAAAGCTGTTCTCATTCATCTACAAGTTTTTCAAAGGATCAAAGCATAAGCTTATTCAAATCTAAGTGTCAGATTACACCACACACACACACACACACACACGTACAGAGAAATGTTTCATATTTTGAGCCTTCAAAGATGCACTGTTTCTTTTTGTTTTTTGTTTGTTTGTTTGTTTGTTTTGTTTTTTTTGAGACAGGTCTCGCTTTGTAGTTCAGGCTTTCCCTGAGCTCAGTATGTACCCCAGACGAGGCTCAAACTCAGCAGTCCTCCTACCTCTGCCTCCCGAGTGCTGGAATTACAGGCGTGAGCCACCACACCCGGCACTGTGGTATGTGGTACCGGAGATCAATCTCCTCGTGACCTTGAGCTTGCCAGGCAGAGGCTGGAACCACTGAGCCAAATCCCATGCCTCACTGTGCTTCACACACTGCTACATGAAGTGCATTTTCATACAATTCTTATTTTTGAGACATTTTAATAAACATTCACTGGAAACAAGAAGTTCAATTATTGGTCTTCATTTGAGTAATCTAAATGTGTGCAAAAATTTGGATAGAATGCAGACATTTCAGTAATATATCTGCCTAAACATGAATATTGATTTTGTTCTATTTGTCAGTTTACTAGATTTATGCAAAAATTGCTTTTTTTCACTTTTATTGTGACTTCTTTGAAATGTAGTGAGAATGATAAAGATATATCTATCGAGAATTAATTCTACATTAAAAATCCAGATAAACTACTTGCCATCAAAGAGACTAAATGTGATGGCTGCCTTTATGTTTTATAAATATTGCACTATTGACTGATTTTTGTGAGTCTGTCAATTTTAAATTAGATTTGAACCTTTAAGAGATGGCTGGTTTGTGACAATTGTACATTTAAAATAATAAACTAGCAAACAAAAGTCCAGTCCAATGTCTTACTTTCAGTTAAGTTTTAAGTCCATCTGTGATTGATCTTTGAGAAATGTATTCATTTACCTTTAAGAATTTTTGTGCTTAGAAACATTTCAAGTACATACATAGAACTTGAAAGCAAGATATCTGTGAGAACTACCACTCTCATCTATCAGGATATTGTTATTCAGCTCTAGCCAAGAGTTAATGGAAGTTAATAAATTATTGAAAGTAATTATTCCTAAAAATAAATTCCACGTTGTACTATTATAAAAGCCATTAATACTATTTGTGTAGTTACTGTAAGGGAGGATAAATTATTTCATATCATTAAACACATGTTCATTTGTATGTGTACAGTCTTCTTATTTTAAAATAGGTTAAATTCTGCCTATGTTCTGTGTACCAGCTATGAATTTCATTGTTATGATTTTATTGTTGTGTGCTGTAAAATTCCATATGATACCAAACTACAATTCTGGGATTTGCTTTTCTTGAAGCAATAGAATCCAGATGGCATATGGAGGAACTTGATTTTAACGTCTTCAGAAGAAATGGAAACTTCCTCTTTACTGGTGATTTGGCACTCACTGAATTTCTTTTGAATTAGATTGGAGTGGTATTATTACTCCTGGCCAATGAACTGTGTGTTGAATTGATGTCACTCCTTGGCAGATGTATGTAAGAAGATGCCACATCTCTCTTCCATCCCTGCTGCCACAACCTTGATTGCTACATACTTCACATGGCAAATCCTGCAGAGACCGGGTAGCATTTACCAAAACTTAGAGGTTTATTTAACATCGTGCACACTGGACCTGATCTAATACCTGAAGCTTAAGCATTAAGATGATCTCAGTTCTTTCTGTAAGTCTCACAGACATTACATTTAAACATGTCTCTGCCAAGACAATTGACCAGAAAAGCACATTTTAAGGCAGTATGAAGTCATATCTAAAATGCTAGTGCAAATGCATATAGCCCATCAAAATTTTTTTTCCTCCATTGTCTACATTTTTGGAAATATAAGACATCAAAAGTCCTGAAGAGCTTCAGGTACAACTATAAATAGATAAAATATGTATATGTCACTACTCTGAAGTGCAGCTAAAAAAAAAACATCAGGAAAGGTCACTGACACAACCTATTTTTCTCAAGGAAGAGGAACTGTCTCCTTTCCACAGTGAAGAACTTCAGGATCAGAGGACTTGGGCACAGATCACACAATTTAAAAGTATCAGTATATTCCAAATGTGAAATTAATTATAGTTAGCACCAATAAGAACCTGGTTCAATCAGAACACACCCAGCTTCCCTGAACTAGCAAGTAAAACCTCTGGCAAAATGGTAATTGAAACTCAGAGAGAACAGATGTGCTGCAGGAGAACATGCTGTTTTTATAGGCACTAAAGCTTCTCTTAAAATAAATACAGTCATTTAAAGTCTTTGAGTCATGGCTGGAGAAGTACCACATGGAGATGATATAGCCATTAAGCTTCCTGTGGGAAAAGGAAAGAACTGGAAAAGCTTCTCTATGGAACAAATCTTGATATACAAATTAAATTGTCCATAAATAGTAGATTAAACCTACCTGCAATTGGTTTAATAACACAGGATTCTATAATATAGTAAATTTAAGTTTTGATCAGTCTTGATCTAAAGAGAATGGCAAAAATAGTAGCCATATTTCACACCCTAATTTAGTGTAAATGGTTAGTTTATTTTTGACTTGCTAGTTTTGACTGGTTTATTTTTGCATCACTACTTTATTGTGGACAAATGGGGCAGTTTGTGGAAGCTTTCTTTTCTTTTCTTTTCTTTTTTTTCCTTTTTGAGACAGGGTCTTGCTTCGTAGTTCAGGCTGGCTCTGAGCTCACTATGTAGTCCAGGCAAGGCTCGAACTCACCAATCCTCCTGCCTCTGCCTCCTGAGTGCTGGGATTACAGGCGTGAGCCACCATGCCCGGCATTGTAGCATACGGTATTGATTGCTGGTGGGCGTGAGTCTCCACGTCCAGCATTGTATGTGGTTACTGGGGATTGAACTCAGTACCTTGTGCTTGCGAGGCAGGCACTGGAACCACTGAGCTAACCCTCCGGCCTGTGTGAGTTTTCTTTTAATTTAGAAAGTCCAATGACCTTTAGATTGAAGTCATTTTTTTGTTACCTGAACTTTGGTGAAGCCCTTTAATTAACTAAAAGCTGTTTTTTTTTTTTTTTGAGATAGGGTCTCACTTTGTAGTTAAGGCTGACCTTGAGCTAGCTATGAGGCCAAGCAAGCCTCAGACTCAGCAATCCTCATGCCTCTGCCTCCTGAGTGCTAGGATTACAGGCATGACCCACCATGCCTGGCACTGTGGTTATGTGATACTGATTGCTGGTAGGTATGAGTCACCATGCCCAGTATCGTTGTATGTGGTCACCAGGGACCTTGCACTTGCTAGGCAGGGACTGGAATACGGGGCTAAATCTTTGGCCCTGTTGTGTGTTTTTTAAACAAATAGAAATAATATATCCTTAATCATATTGGTTCAGGGGGAAATATAAAACAATTTTGACAATCTCAGTTACACAATAGAAGCTCAAAGTTATTTTTTCTTTCTTATCTTATGGGAAGAAGCCAGAAAATATGATCAGGTTAAAAGAAGCCTGGGGCTAAAGCCTAGAGTAATTTTTAAAATTTAATATCCTGGTTATAAAAATTTATATATATTAAATGGCTTGAAAAATTCCCTGGTGAGAAATACTTTGCAGTTTACTGTCCTTGAAAGACAGATTAATATTTTGTTGGAAATATAAAACTATATTTAATAACAACTATGATGCTTTTAAAAGATTTGCAGTTTTTAGCCCTGCTTGGGATAAATTCAAGGTACTGTTCTACTCAGATCTTAATTTGAGTGCCTAAAGGATATCTTAAATCCAAACAAAATCTATTTGTCCTACTCTTCCAATTAAAAAATAAAAACTTCTTCTAACTGTCTTACTAGCTATTAGGAGCAAACTTCACTTTTTCTTCATCTTATATTCCTAAATCAAACCAAAAACTTATTTTCCACTACATTCAAAAATAAATGGAGTTGTAATGCTTTCAGCACTGTTGTTCCCATTTTTGACCTCTTTTTAATCACAGCATGATTCTCTTAATGTATTTGTTTCCATCTGTTTTGTTCATTAGTACATCTTCAATAACTAGATTATTGGTAAATTTCCATATTCCAAAAATTTTCACCTAACTAGTGATGATTGTTCACATCTCTAATCCCAGCTACTTACAGCTAACACAGGAGGATCACAGGTTCACGTTCAAATCCAGCCTGGTCAAATTTGTGAGGCCTTGTCTCTAAAACTTAAAAAAGTGGGCACTTTATAGAATATCCCTACATTTCATCTCCTAGTCATCAAAAAATGTTAAATGTGGTCATAATGTACATGTAAAACAAATAAGATTATTGAAAGAAAGAAGAAAATACAAAGCTTTTAGTTTCTTGCTATGGTTCAGATTTCTAAAGGGAAGCATGCTTTGGAAGACAGGATGAATTTCTAACATGGCTCCTGTAAGTCATTACCTGTCAAATAGCTCGCAGAAAGAAAGGACAGATTCGCTGTTTAATAAAGCCTCAAAACTTTCCCCCTATAACATTTGGAAAAACTTGGGCATTGAAGGAAAAATATAGCCTTAAGTGTTTGCCAGGCTACTTTGCTGATTCTGCAAAGCTCAGCCCACCACACAAAAGGGCCACTGAAGGCTGTAAGTCTGGATTACCTCACTGGGCGGTAAATTACCTGCTGAATGCCCTGTGACTTTTGTGCCCTTGGAAATAGGAGGATCAGTAGTTATTTTCTAACTTGGGTAATTTTGCAGAATCCTGTGAAATCTACCTTACGACTAGTTACCAATATTAGTAAAATGATTAGTGGACAGGCATACAAAAGTGACATAAGAAAAGTAATACTGAGAAAAGGAAGTATTAGAAGATAAATAGCTTATTTTTTTTTCTTCATGCCCTAAAAATAGGGCACTTATTTGTTAAGTGCCTACAGTATTATAAGCAATTTACAAAACACCTTAATTCTGCAACAACCTTATTAGGTATTAGCATTCCTACTTAATAGTTAGAAAAAAAAAAAACATGGTGCATAAAGTTAAGTACTTGGTCCATGATTGCAAATAAAGTACACATTAATGTGGTGAGTCAATCATTCATTTGAGTTCATGACTAAATTCTCTTGATAACCATGGCTTTTCTTGAAGTTTTGCCTGTAACATCCCTTTAAACCCAATGGAATAATTAGCCTGTCTCTGCAGAAGACATTTTAAGAGTATGTGAGAAAATATATTGTTTTACTACTACAATGAAAAATTGTTATATCAGTATACAAAATAATCCAGAACAGGCTGTCCCTATGCAGTTGATTAGGTTTGAAGGAATTCAATCTGCTGTCAAAGTGATATTTCTAGCTGTCACTTTCAAAATGTAACATTATGTAAATAAGTTAAGAATTACCTCTCATAGTTTTATAAAATGAGCTTCTGCAAAGTTCCTGCTGAATCAAAGAATGAACTCTATGTAACATTCATTAATTTTAAGGGTTATTGCAGTCATTAGTTTCTGTCAATTCACAATTGCTTTAAGTGAGCCTAAGATATTTGAATTTTTCAGGTTGTGCTACATCTACATTTGTCTTAAAAATGCAAGGCTTTATCATTCTACCTGGCAGCTACTTGGCTTTCCCCACACAGCATTTGGCAGTACTCGTACGGGTAGTAACTCTTTTCTTTTAAAACAGTTAGTTCTATCTTTCCTTTCTGTGTGATAGATTTTTTTCCCTATCATTACTTAGTGATTTTTTTTCTAAATAACATGGTGTCTTAATCACATTCTCATCCCTGAAACACAATCACTGAAAGTCACGATTTAAAGGAGAAGAGACATATGTTGGATCACATTTTTGCTCCATAACTGGCTGGCTCCAAGACATGAAGGACATGGTAGAAGGGTCTAGGTGGAAGAAAAGCTGTTCACATCCCGATGGCCAGAAAGCAGTGAGAGAAGGAAGGAGCCAGCGAGGAAGGAGTCGTACCCTTGCAGGCCTTGCTACCAGTTACCATCCTTTAGCTGGGTCCTACCTCCCAACAATAAATCACTTGTAGAGCCACTTAACCTAAACACCTTTCAGGAGCCTCAGAGCACACAAGGCTTTGGAAGGATATTATATATCCTGACAATAACACATGATTAGCTCCTAACTTGTGTGACATAGCATATAAAATACCTTATATGTACTGACTTTCTTGGATGATATTGATTACATCTTGGTTAATATCAAAGGATAAACCAAGCATCTTACACTTATATATTTATCCTTACAACATGCTGTCTGTTGGGTAAGTATATGCATTCTTGGTTTGATGCAGAAAATATAGGAAGCTCTAATAGGCTGTGATTTGCTTAGAGAAAACTAGTGCTGTGAACATTGAGACTCCAAATTCCAGTCTGTTATATCCATGGGATTCGGAATTTTACCTTCAGTCTCTCTGTGACTTGGGTCTATTTTTTTATTTATCAAAATTAAGTAAAGCATGACTCATTTAATAGACAAGACTGGTGTGAAGGTAATATTCAAAGAAATACTTTCTTTTCCTTGCCAAAAGAAACAGTCTCAGTAACAAGGAAACCAATTTGGCTCTTCCTGTTTAAACTGGTTTAAACAGGAAGAGCCAAATTGATCCGGCTGCTTGTAGCACTCCACGCGATGGCGAGAAATTGTGTCTCCATGGAACACCTTTCATCTCCTTGCAAACTGCACCACTGCACTGTGGCATGCTGACAGAGTGATCTAGAGGGAGTCCACATTTGGCAAATGAAATTGCTAGTTAAAAGCTTTACTTTGTGAGAACAAACTCTCATTACATAATAATGCCCTGAGAGCAAGCCCCTGTAAACGTACTAAATCCTGCTTTTTCTCAAATTACCATTTTTTGGGGGGTTCACACACATAACGGAAAGCTTCAGGTGATGGAATTCACTCTGATCCTCATGGCTCACATGATAATTGGACCTAGGCATGAATAACCATTACTAGCATATTGCTATTTTCTTTTCCCTGCAAGGTGGATGTGAGAAAGCTAAACTCAGACAGTTCCACATATTGGAAGCTAAAAAAATAATCTTTTTTAGCATGGTAGAAGTTTTGAGAGAAAATACTTGACTAAGAGCCAATATAGGCTTCAATCTTGTCTTGTGTGTAACTTGAAATCAAATACTAGTATATTCTGTTAATAAGTTCTAGAATGTATGATGGATATTATAAAATAGAAAATATTCAAAGGGAAATGGGGTGGAGGGTGAGTAATGAGGGGTAAGAAAAAATGTGGTGGTGATAAAAAAAAAGGGAAACAAAGCTTATGTATTTAGGAGGTGTGGGGTTGTGGGGTGGTTAGGGGAATGGGAAAAAATGAGAAATTGTGTCATATGTTGGTACAAACTCAGTAGTGAGTGTGATCATGACATGTATATATGATGTACCAATAAAGATTTAAAAAATTATTTTTTCTAATGTTAATTATGTATGAGAGGAAAGTGAAAGCACAAAAGACAGAAACTATATGCCTAAAAGTACAAGAAAATCTACATTATGAATCAATGTCAAAGAGGTATGATTTATGTACTATACTATAGTTCATTTAAGGACACAATCTGATGGCTTCTGAAGGTTGTATACTTGCATAGACTTCAAAATATACTTGTAGAGCAATCCAAGTGCATGTTTTACATTAATTCAAAAGTTTCCTCACACACTTTTTCAATCATTTTGCTTCCAGACACAGAATACCACCAATTTATTTTTATCACTACAGATAACTTTGCAATTTATATAATGTCATGTAAGTAGGATAGCAGAATATTTACTCTTCTAGGTATAGCTTCTTCATTTAGTCTATTAGTTTCAATATTTTTCTCATTATGGTATTATCAGCAGTTCCTTTTTGTTGTTAAATCATGTATATTTTGTTACATTTGATCTTTTTTTTTTTGAGACAGGGTCTCGCTTTGTAGTTCATATTGGCTCTGAACTCACCATGTAGCCCAGGTGAGCCTTGAACTCAGCAATCCTCCTGCCTCTGCCTCCCGAGTGCTGGGATTACAGGTGTGAGCCACCACGCGCAGGACTGTGGTATGTGGTATTGATTGCTGGTGGGCGTGAGTCTCCACACCCAGCATCATATGTGGTTACTGGGGATCGAACTCAGGACCTTGAGCTTGCGAGGCAGGCGCCGAACCACTGAGCTAATCCTCTGGCCCTACATTCAATTCTTAATGGATGCCCATCATTCAGTGAGTTTTTTCCAGTTCTTGCCTTATCATGGAGAAAACTTTAATAAGTACTTATGTATGAGAATATGTATCTTAACTAACTGAGGTAAATACTTAGGTTAAGAGTAGAATGTCTGTTATCTGTTGGTGATTATCACCTTCAATTTGTTATTCAAGTTCAGTTTGGAAATATTTTGTTTTCCTTGATTAATTAAAGATTGTTTGTTGGGTGTAGACCTACAGGTTGTTATGGTTTGAGTATACATGCACTCCCAAAAGCCCACTGCTTTAAAGGCTTCATTACTGATCCAATTTTAGGAAGTGATAGTGTCCCACAGGTCTAACATCAGTGGGAGGGACAGCTGATGACTTCAGAATCTGATGGCCTTATTAGAAGGTAATAGAAGCAGGATATGGAGTGTAACTGAAGTGCATGGCTAATGCAGTGTGACCTGTGGGATTATATCTGGTCACTGGCTCTTTGCCTCTCTCTCTGGGGAAGCTCTGACTCTGTCTCTGTCTCTGCATCTTGGCTGCTGTGCGGTGAGGACTGAGCACCACCTGGCCCTTCCACATGATGCTCTCTCTTCTGTAAAGCCATGAAGAGAGCTCTGCATGGGTTGAAACTGTGTACCAAAATGAAACTTACCTCTTTCAAATTTTGTCTTCTCACAACTATTATTTTATATTGGTCAAAAGTGTAAGTACACTTTTATAGTAACATTTATTTGCTTTTCCCTGATGTCTGGTAATATTCGCCATATTTTAGGATAATTGTTATCTGCTGCTTATATATTTTCTGTGGTAAAACATCTTAAAATATTTGGTATACTTTCACAAGAATTTCTTCTGTCATGGTTTTTGAGTTGTAAGAAATATTCATACATTTAGCTTGTAATATTTTAATTAGATACCTATATTGCAAATGTGTCTTTGTCTTGATCTTAAGTCATTTTTCTTTAGTATGTAATTTTTTTTTTTAGTCAGAGTCTCGCTTTGTAGTTCAGGTTGGCCCTGAGCTTACTACGTAGCCCAGGCAAGCCTCGAACTCAACAGTCCTCCTGTTTTTGCCTCCCGAATGCTGGGATTACAGGCGTGAGCCACCACTGGCGTTGTGGTATGTGATAGTGATTGCTGGTGGGCATGATTCATCATGCCAGGTATTGTTGTATGTGGCTAGGGATCAAACTCAGGAACTTGCCCTTGCTAGGCAGGTGCTGGAACCACTGAGCTAAATCTCCAGCCCTAATTATACAAATTTAAGAATACCTTTTAAAAAGCAACATGTTTAATTCTTTTCAGTCAAATTAATTAGTTTTCAAATGACATTTTATGTATTTGTCTTCAGGAAATCTGCCTACAGTCAAGATTACATATTTTTTTTCTTATAACTATTCTAGCTTTGTTTATTTTTTCAATATTAACATTTATATATAATGGTTCACTTTGAATCATTTTAGTAAGTGTGATAGGGTTAATTTTCACTCTAATATTCTATTTCGTTGTTGAATTCTTTATTGGTACACTTTATATAGAGCTCTTAATCACACTCAACACTGGGGAATTTTTATCAGTGACATGAGTTAATTCTTATTTTACCCATAATCCTACTCACCTTACAACTCCCCACCCTCATGTATATGCACTTTCATTTTCTTTTTAAAGCATATTTATTCTTTCCCCTTCACTCTTATATTCTTACAAATATCTGATCTTCTGGCACTATTTGCTGAAAATAATTCCCTTTCCCTTTTGAATTGCGTTCAGTCTTTTAAGAAAATTATTTAGCTGTAAATGTGAATCTATTTCTGAGCTTTTTGTTCAGTTCCATTTGTTTATTTTTTTTTACTTAAATAACATTCTTTATTAATGTAGCTTTAAATTAAGCCTTGAATTCAGATGTTGTTAAAATAAAATTTAATTGAGCAAGAATTATGTCAGTAATTTTTGTGTGCCTTACCCATAAAGACATATTGTGAAAAAATAAAATCCCTTGGCCATCATTTTGTAATGCTTTTCTCTACTCACACGGAATATAAACATAAACTTTATTATATTAAATAAAATGATAACGAGAGTAAAAGTCATCTCTGAATATTCTTTAAAATCTTTAATCAAACAATAACCTTTTCTGAGAAATTAACTTTTTTGTAGTTTGGAGCCAAACAATTTTTTTTTAGATTCTAAATATTTTTAAGATTTTGAAAGCATTTAAGTATCACCTCTGTGATTTATCAGTGAGGTAGACTTACTGTGTATTCACACAAGAGTTTAAGCCATTATTTCCTCAGTAACAAAAAGATAGAATTCAACACAGTAGATATAAATAAGTGACAGAGAAGATAATACAGTTATGACTAGGATCTCAGGGTAGCAAGAATGCTGTAGGTTGGAGCAACTGAAGAAAGAAAGGAAAACCCTGAGTGGAATTTTAATAGAAGAATATGGGTAGAAAGTAAACAGAACTAAAAGAAGTGTGTTTTGGGCTGGAGATTTAGCTCGGTGGTTCCACCACGTGCCTAGCAAGTGCATGGTCCCTGGTTTGATCCCGGTAACCACATAATATTGGGCATGGTGACACACGCCCACCAGCAATCAGTTCCACACCCCACAGTGCCGGACGTGGTGGCTCAGGCCTGTAATCCCAACACTCGGGAGGCAGAGACAGGAGGATTGCTGAGTTTCAGGCTTGCCTAGACTACATAGTGAGCTTAGGGACAGCCTGCACTACAAAACGAGACCCTGTCTCAAAATAAAACAAATAAAATAAAATAAAATAAATAAAAAGAAGTATGTTTTGTAAATGAAATAAATAGGACACATGTGTAGGTATCATACCTTTTCTATAGTATGAAAAACTGAAGATGTAAATGAATGCCAAAGTTTATGATAGGTAATGTGAAACAGGAAGAAAATATGCAAAAGAAAAATGGAAATGGTGGTTAGGGGAAAGTAAAGAAGGGAAAGCAAAAACTTGATAGTTAAAAAAAGGAATCAAAGATTATCTATATAGGGCTCAGTGGTTGTAGAGAAGGCAGGAGAATGGGAAAAAGAGAATCAAGATGTGTCATGTACTGGTACAAGTTCTCAATGGTAAATGCGATCATATTGGAAGTATAAAATGTACCAATTTTTATAAGATTTAAAAAAGAAGTATGTTTTTATTTGGGTTTTATTCAGACTATAGAGGTAGACCTGGCATTGTAATTGTAAAACTCTCAACCAAACAAATAAAAAGTGCCCTACTTATCTTTCTGAAGTATATTCATAATTTGTCATGCAATATAACAATAATACAATTAATATGTAATGCTCTTGGTACTATGCTCCAGGATAAATTAAGTCTGAGAGGATGAGATAGTAAGTGCAAATGGACAGATACACAAAAAAATTTAGAAACTTTCTGCATCATTGTATCTAACTTCCCATTCGGTGCAAAACAGCTCAGAAAATGCATCAATGTAGTTGTTACCAGAGTTTTGCACCTTTGAAATTACAATATTTCCTTTCTTGAAATGTCCATTATTGACAAAATGTTTTTAATAGTGGCCAGTTTTTAAACATTTCTTACTGATTCTATATTTCAGCGCTCATACTCTACTGGAGGTTTCCTGTCCTCATTTTCCCTCTAGTGTTTGAAAGCAGCTATCATAACATCAAAAGTCTTTTGTTAATTGGACAAACGTTCTTGTAACTTAGTTCCCCACCTTGGTTGATCTTGCAGTGCCCTGCATTTTATGTGTTTCTCTTAACCTGAAATGCAGGTTGCAAAGCATGGTTGCATGACTGGCTCCATTAATTTGGTCACTAAATGCCTACTAATGTACCAGAAGCCTGCAATAGGTTTTATGATTATCATATTCTACAGTTGATCTTTATTCTCTGATAGAATAATACAGTAGAAAGACCATTACCTTTGTAATTATGCAAACCCGTTTGCTTGTTCAACATTAGCTAATGGGAAAAGTATTTTGGCTCTCCGAAATCCAATTTTCTTCCAGCTCAAATAAATACATTGTCCCATACCTTACAGAACTGAGTCAGAATAATTTTTAGATACTATGTGGTATGACAGACATATAGTGACTGTGCCATAAATGTGAGCAAACTTCTTTTCTACTTTGTTATACTCACCACAAACAGCTGCAGTGAGAGCTCAAGCAGATGTTGATAAATACATTGAGCAAAATAAGACCAAGAACATAACAGTGGGACATGGTGTGAAATAGTTTGCACCTGTCTGACATGGACCCATCAATCAGCACCCCAGGTGTCGGCAGAGAAGCCAGCTCCTCAGTCCAGCCAGGGCACTATTGCTGGCTCACATCGCTCTGGCTCGTCTGCAAGAGCAGCTGAAAAACGTGTCAGCTGGCTTTCTAAAATCCAGATGCATTATTTTCTGAGGCATTTTTCTCTTCTAGCTGTATGGTAGCTGTATCAAAAAAGGAAATAAATTTAGTTTGTCATGTTTCATTTACTGAGATCATGCTGAGCCCAAATGTTATGTGCTTTCTTTTGTGAATGTTCACAGACCATCTGTTTTGTAACATGGACGAGATATCTTGGGGAGTCTACATTAGGTGCTATAATTTGGGGCATCTTTAGTGTTTACCTTTTTGGAATGATTCATCCATCTGTATGTTCCCAATTCCTTTGAACTTGGTTTTCTTTCTAGAATCTTCAAACATTCTTTAAAACTTCTTCTATTAAGAAGAACTTCCAAATTACAGATTATTCTCTGCAAAAGATAATGAGACAGATGGAATGGGAAAAGAAAGGAACAAAAAGGAATTAAGATATGCTATGTACATGTAGAAATTCCTGATGATGAATGTAACCATCATGTACTACAAGTATATATTAATTATATTTTTTAATTTTTTTATTTTTTTGAGACAGGGTCTCGCTTTGTAGTTCAGGCTGGCCTTGAGCTCACTATGTAGTCCAGGCAAGCCTGGAATTCAGCAATCCTCCTGTCTCTGCCTCCCAAGTGCTGGGATTACAGGTGTGAGCCACATGCCTGGCACTGTGGTATGAGGTACTGATGGCTGGTGGGCATGAGTCACCATGCCCAGCAATATTGTATGTTGTTACAAGGGGTTGAACTCAGGACCTTGTGCTTGTGAGGCAGGTGCCAGAACCACTGAGCTAAATCTCCATCCCAAGTATATGGCAATTTTAATAAAAGAAGAAGAACATTAACAAAGGAAATAGAGCAAAAGTGAAGACCTGAATCTCTGCCTAATATCTACTGGCTTTAAGCTTTACATTTATTATAACTCAAACTCTAGATCTATTCTGATTTTGGAAGTTTTATATTGTACTTACTGTGCACTGCTATAATCCAGTCTCAGATTTACTACTCTTCGGCTAATTTTACATTGCCAGGACAATATTTTGGATTTTCACTTTAGAGTTTTACAACTCTCCCTTTCAAGATTATAGTTCAAAAAGCTGCTGTGGCCAAAAAGATTTCCTAAGCTATGGCTCCACCTTTCTTATTGTGACCACCGATAATCTTAACACCTGCTTCCTACTTATTTTTTGCCCTAGAATATCATACATTTCTCTTGAGCCTTAGTCCTTTGTACAGCCTCTGCCCAGAGGATTACTTCTTCTTTTCTCTGAGAATCCTGACATTTATTTTTCTAAACTCAGATATTGCTCTTGAATGGGAGTAGGGTTCATTTTTATGGATAGTAAGGATTCTCAAATGAGAGTCACTTTTTTATTATTATTTCTTTAGCCAAGGTTATCCTTTACTTCAATTTTAGCAATCAATTTATTTTGGTCAAAATACACATATTGCAAAATGAGAATAACAGCAACAAAAATGATAACAATGCATAGACTTTCCTATATCTTTTGTAAGCACTTCCCATGTATATCCACCCAACAAAAAAGAGTGTATGAGCTAGATATAATAACCTTTATATTCAAGTCTGGCGAGGTTTAACTTTCAACAATCAGGCAAATGATGTTTCTGGTACTCAAAAGGAGATGACCAGTGTTCAATTACTCATGCCTATGTCAACATCAAATGGAATCCATTGATCCATTTTATACTCCTTATTTTTAATAGAATAAATTTGAGCATTTGAAGTAACTCAAAAATATTCATCATTGCTGCTTCTTCAGTTAATTTATTTTGAAAATATTTAAATGTTCTTTTCCTATCATACCATGTATGTTTAATAACACATCATTTTGTAATTTTAATATACTTTGAAACAATATAACATTAATATTTATATATTTCTTTTATTCTAGTGGTCGAATCTGTATTGCTTTATGTAGTTAATAATTTTATAATTGATTTTCAAATTGATTCAATGAATCTTCTATATAATTTGTAGCCCTTTGAATTTTTAAGATATTTAATATAATGAGCAAAAATGTTTTTAATTATTGAATTCGTTTTTAAAATGATTCTAATTTTTCTCCATGTTTCCTCTTAAATAAATATGTATGACTTACATTATGATGTACTTAGCTATGTTAAATCAAGTATTGCTTCAACTTTAATGTTTGTTTTTTTCTGATATTAAAGATAAATCAAATGTAGTATAGCATATATTTTCAACTGACATTTCAATATTTATGTATCACTTTTTATTTTTTTTTTTTTTTTTAGTTTTTTTGAGACAGGGTCTCACTTTGTAGCTCAGGGTGGCCCTGAGCTAACTATGTAGCTCAGGCAAGCCTTTAACTCACAGAAATCTTCCTGCCTCTGCCTCCTGAGTGCTGGGATTATAGGAGTGAGCCACCACACCCAGGATTGTGGTGTGTGGTACCAGGAATCAAACTGGGGACCTTGTGCTTTCCAGGCAGATGCTGGAACTACTGAACTAAATCCCTGGCCCTATGCATCATTCTTTTTTTTTTTGAGACAGGGTCTCGCTTTGTATTTCAGGCTGGCCCTGAGCTCACTATATAGACTAGGCAAGCTTCGAACTCAGCAATCATCCTGTCTCTGCCTCCCGAGTGCTGGGATTACAGGTGTGAGCCACCACAAATTGATTTCCTAATAGCAGCCATTCTTTGTGGAGTTTAATGAAATCTTAGTGTTGTTTTCATCTGCATCTCTCAAATGACCAGTGATGTTGAACGTTTCTTCATATGCTTCTTGGTTGCTTTGACTTCTGCCTCTGAGAAGTGTCTTCATTTCAGATATCCATTTTTGAATTGAGTCTTTAAACTTGGAGAGACTGTTGTGTTTAAGTTCTTAAAAACTGCGTGGTACTGGCAAAGTAACAGTCCCAAGGACCAGTGGAATAGGTTAGAAGATCCAGAAACAACTCCAGATACACTAAGCCACCTTATCTTTGACAAGGAAGGCAAATATCCTCAATGGAGAAAAAACAGCCTATTTAACAAATGATGCTGGAAAAACTGGGCTTTAAACTACAAAAAACTAAAGCTAGACCTTTCTCTTTTACCATGTACTAAACTAAAATCACAATATTTCAAGATTTAAACATTAAAACAGAAACAATAAACCTGCTGCAACACAGGTTAGGTAAAACTCTTGGAGACATTGGCTTAGGCAGAGACTTTATGAACAAAACCTCTATAGCATGAGAACTAGCAGAACGAATCAACAAATGGGATCTCATCCTCCTAAAAAGCTTCTACACTTGATTTTGTTCCCTAATTTTCCTATCTCTTGGCTGAAATCATCTTTGCTTACAGGTTTTCTACCCTTTCACTAGAGCTTTTAATATATCATCATAGCTTCTTAGAAATGCTATGTCAGATAGTTCTATTAGACCCTTTATCTGAATTTTCTGATGAGTTTGTTATTATGGAGCAGTTTTGTTATTTGTAATTTTATTTTTGTTGCTTTTTTCAAGTTTAAGGTACTGTTTTGTGTGTGTGTGTGTGTGTGTGTGTGAAAGCTAAATGTACTGGGAAATATAGTAGAAAATGAGGAAAACAGTATTTATACCTGGAATTAGGCACAGCTCTTCCTTCTTCTGGAACTTAAATGCAGTCCATTGATTTAAAAGTAGTTCTGTGTTTCAGACTTGCGATGACAGGTAGCTTCTCAGAGAGCTTTTTTTCAACACTAGGCTTTCCCCTCAGCATGAGATGCTTGGCCTCAAAGCGTAACTCTTCCTCATCTTCCTGTCATTCACTTCTCCCAGTCAGTAGTACTCTGAAGGCATTTTTTGTTTAACACTGTTATTTCTCCTGAGGGTGACTGATCCATCAGTCAGGCCTTGTATACATTGGAACTCCCAGGCTGATCGTTTCACCTGCCCCTGTCCAGGTTCTTCTGAGCCTACACCTACCCCTTCTGACCTCAGAGGGAGCAGTCCTCACCCCATTCTCTCTTCTAAGTGGCAACATGTTTTACCAGTGTCCTTAGGGAGTCAATGCTTCTTGCCTGTTCCTCCACAGCTGAGAGCTTTTGCTGTGAGAGAAATAGAGAACAGGGGTCAGGAGAAGTGTGTGCTCTTTCTAAAATGTCCATTCTCTTCTCTTTTCCTGAGTCTGTACCATAAGGAATGAAATTTTTACAGTCTTTTTCTACTTTTCTTATGAATGTTCCATGAGGATTGTGGAAGACACTTCACATAGGCCTGTATATCTTAAGTGAAGTGACCTGCATTGGCATCTACACCCTCTTAGTGGTGAAGAATCAACCTCGACTAATTCTTTAATTTCTTGAGAGGACTGGTGATTCACTGCATATTGTTATGCCACTCGAATAATCAGTGTGTGTGTGTCTGTGTGTGTGTCTGTGTGTGTCTGTGTCTGTGTGTGTCTGTGTATGTGTGTTTTCTAAATTTTGGTGTCTTCCTCTCAGATTCTGAACAAGTTCCCTATCTCATAATCTTCCCTAAGATAGAAAACACTTCACAACTTCTTATTTATCATCTGTGTTGGTTCTTTATATGAGTGGGAGTTATTCTTTTCCAATCTTTCTGGATTCCTGAGAAAATAATCAGAAGTCATTTCAACGCGATTTTCACTTCATTCCAACAGGTGCTTCAAAGAGTCTTTAAATAATTTTCTCCATAGAGTTCAAGAATTGTTTTTGAACTCTTGAGAAATGTGGTCAGGTCAGGAAATTATTTTTTGGCCTAAGATATTTTTTTGAATGTGGATATAAGTAGAGATGAAGATCATGTGTATAGATGACAGATGTATATAGGAAGCGCATTTACTTGACTCCATGTTTAAAACTGGAGAAGGGAATGGAGTTTGTGATTATCCTTCCACATTAACTGTTAATTTAATGTTTGTACATATATCCTAGGAAGTGTTACAGTAAAAAAAAAACATTTATTTTTTTCCAGTTTTACTGGTGCTCACAATTATTAAGATAATTTGTGTTTCTTTAATTTCTAAGTTTCTGGTTTGTCATGTGTCAAAAAATACTTGATTGTTTTAGAAATTTTGTATTTGGAAGTGTACCTTTATTAGTGATATGATTACATCATGTATTCCATAATACTTGTCAATAACTTTTTAATAATAGTTTGCTTATTCAATCTTCACATGAATCAATATATATTAACTTGTGATAAACTTCTTTTTAGAAGGGTCTTTTACATGCATAGGAAATTAAAGGGTAATTAAGACAGTAAGCACTTCCATTTTAATTGTACATAATGACTAAGTATGAAAAATAAACATATAAGATTGTTCTTAATAAAGTTTTAGTGCAATTAATAAAATGAAACTACATAATAATGTTTAGCATTTTTACTTTAGTTAGCTAATGGATTTCTGGCAATACTTAAGTTGAGAGGTAAAACAATTCATAAACCAACAGTATGAATATCTGGGAGAAAAGAAACAGAAAAAAATATATGTGCAAAAAATAATAATATAGACCATGACTAACCAGGAAACAGCTGGATATAATTTTCTGCATTTCTACTCTAAGACACTTAAATCTACTAAAGATAATCATTCATACTCATTCTGGAATAGATGAAAAACTAGTAGGAACTACAACATACTTTTTTCACATCATTTTAATGTGATTCACATAAAATAATGGGAATTAGATTTGGCTTCTTTGTACAGTTATAAAACACCTACGATGTTCTGATCAGGAAGAGCACTTGAGTATTCCTTATCACAAGAGGAGAAAGACAAGTAACTCCATGGACCATTGCCAATGGGTTGTTCCATTGTTGTCGTTAATAGTGTGAGTTTCTTCTACATCTAATTTAAGGTTTCTAAATTAAATAGATTAAAAGATTAGTGAGAGCTCAATGATATATTAGAATGTGTGCAACTAATTATATTTCTTTTAAACTTAGTTTTACCATAGTTTAACTTTTTATCAGAAAACTTTGGCTTGTTTTTGGAAGATCAGCTCTTCAGTCATACTTTTTGTGTTATGTCAAATTTTTCATGGGACAACAGATTTTATTTGGAGTCTTTGATTTCCTGCACTGTCTATTAAAAATAGCATAGTGTAGTTCAAACTATTTAATAAATGCACAAGAAGATAAATAAATATTATGTGTACAAATTTCAAAATTAAATAATTGTGTCATGTATATGCCTAATGAACTATCTGTCCTTGGTCAATTTACATGGTATTTCCTCTTTAATTTTCACATTATATATTGAAGATACTGGTACCAATTACTTCACTAGCCATAAGCACTAGGAATTTGTCATAATTTAAAAGATTATAGGGTTCAAACTGTCTTTTCCTTAGTCAAACAAGAGAGAAATTGTCACATGGGGAATAATATGACTGGAAAGACATTTTAGAGTTTGTCTTCTTACTTGTCCCAGGGCAAGAGGCCTTCATCATGATTTTTACAAGCATTGAATTTATAATATCAATAAATTTCCTTGGTTTCCCTCCTCACTACAAAATTTAGAGCGACCCACATTTATGAACTGTGCAGTATCAGTAGTCAGCTTTCTTCTACAGACTTTGTACTCTTCCTGGGAAGTTTTATATTCCACAGTTAGTTTCCTCCCCATTCCAGGCTATAGTCATTTACTTAAAATTCTTCTAAATCCATGGTCAGGTAGCTCCAAATGAAAGTAACAGAGAAAATCCATTATACAGAAATATCCACTAAGACTCATTTTCCCTTTAAGGTCAGCTGGAAGGAGGTACAAATTGCCTGATCTGACAGGTGTGCTTATAATTAATATTAAGACTCTATTTTTATTCATATCACAGATCAGCACATCTAGGTCAGAGATTCAAGGCTAGTACAATTATGTCCTTAGCACAATATTTATAGGGTAACTATTACATGCAAACCTTTGAGCTTAGAGTACTCATACTTGACACATTCAGATCACTCAGTTATTCTTTGATAGAGATGTCAACTGTCCAAATAATTCTAAAAGGCCTGCTTATATCTGTCTTTTCTTACTATGCTCATAGCTCTTAGCCTCTATCCACACACCTCCCCCCACACACATCTTCTCTCCTGAAGACTGAATCCAAGGCCTTTGCATTGGCCTGTCTTCCTAGTCCTAGTATCTTTAAGGCAGTTGCGTAGTTGGTCTAAAACTTGTGATCTCCCTGCCTCAGACCCCCAGAGTGCCAGTAATACAGGCATCATCTATCATACAGGACTTTTTCAAATTTTTTTAGGGAGATGAAGAAAACATCTCCCTAACTTTCCAAAGCTGGCCTTGAACTTTAGCATAAAAGCTAAAGTTGAAATCTTGCAATTTAAGTCTTAACAAGTATATTGGTGATGTCTGGTGCTGTTGCACATAGCTGGGAGGATCTCGTGATCTCAGAGCTGGCTGGATGATACATTCTCCATTAGTGAGGAAAGACTGTGAGTTGACTAAACAGAGGGACCAGAGGACAGAAAAATTATGGTTCAGCCTTTTGAAGACTCTGACTGCTAAGCAAAGAATAGTTTTCAGGCAGTTGTCAGTTGAAACCCTTGTGTGGCCAGAGCCAAAGAGAAGAGAACCAGTGGCACATGGCTGAACAGAAAGCATAGTCTCAAACTACAGCTGACTATGGCTTTTACTTCAGTGAATACAAGCATCACAAATATCTAATACATCAAGACAACACAAATGCTTTAGACTAAACAAACATCAAACACCTCACTGTTACTTCAGCAGAGAGTTTTTCTGATGTTCAGGTTTGGAAAACATGGAAAATGAAAAAAGAATGAAATGAACTGAAACATGGAAAATCTTTAGTAGTTTGACACCACAGACTCCTTACCTTATTGGGCAAAAATGTAAAATTAACAGCATTGGAGACAAAATTCCATAAAAGTGGAGTTAAAGCCAGAGATGACCACAGTTTGCTGATTTCAATATCTATTTCCAGTACTCATTTCTTGTTTTTGCTTTTCAATAAACCCTATAAAAAAAGAGCATAAAAACTAAAGTTGAAATCACACAAGTCAAGACACCTGGAATTTAAGTCTTGACAAGTAGACTGGTGACATTAACTTTAGGTTTCTCTGGCTGCTTGTAGTTGCACATGGAAAGGTCCCATCATTTTGAGATTTTGCCTGGAAAAGTTCTCTCCTCTTTCTGTTTCCTCATCCTACTCTAAAGCATTAACATACAATTCCACTGAGGAGGTTTGTCTTTCTACATGAAATGTAGGACTTTGGAAATATGTTTTTCAATCTGAAGTATTGCCATAAAGTTAACATTAGCATTAGAGATGACATAGACTATGGCTATTCTCAACCCCACATCAGGTTATTTTCAGCTTTTTCATTTTATTTTAAAAAACTCTTTTAGACAAGGGCAGATTCTCTTTCCAATCCTACCTGCTGTGCAAGCACTCCAGGAGATGGAATGGATGGAAATGCACTGAAGTGGCCCAAATTCATCCTTTGACCTCCAAGCTCAAGTGCTGTCATGCACAAATTTGATTTTTGCTAG
>PVIC010024210.1:6437-26366 GCA_004025085.1 Thryonomys swinderianus | reverse complement strand
TCATCTCACTGATCTCTTCTTTAATGATGTCTTTCACTGTGGACAGTATCCCTGTTTTGATCTCAGAGATGAGTTCTGATTTCCATTTTACTAGATCCACTTTAGTTACCATCTCCAAGAGTCCTGGTGTTTGAGTTTCACTTTTCCCTATTTCCCTTTTCTCTGAATTTCCCTGTGGTCATGATCTTTGCATCTGTTTTTTTTGTGTATTTTCTCATTTCTACTCTTTCTTTGTTATTAATGCTCTTCTTTGCCTGATGCCAGGGCAATGTTTGTTGCAGGTCTCTTTCTATTATCTGGTGCCTTTTGGATGTGGCACTTTCCTGGGGGTCCTCCTTGAATCTTTAATGACCCTTGAGAGTTCTCAGTTCTGACACGTCATGGGAGGTATTTGAGCAGAACAATCACATTATGTTTGTTACCATAATAGAATAAATGCCAATATCAGTATTAAACACAGTAAATAAGATAAAAAGTTTTGTTAAATTCTATTCTGAAGACTTTGAGCTTATGAGTTACCCCTATGTCCATATGCCAGAATTTAGAATCAATCAGCAATGTGTATACAACATATAGATCGTAAATGTACTCCCTGAACCCTTTGGGGATAAGAAATCACTAGGGAATCAGGGAGGTAGGGAGACAGGAGGAGAATGAAATAGGGTTAACAAATTTATGAAGATCACCTATACCCTAGAATCTCATATATGCCAGCAGGTAATAGAAGATAAAAGGGCATATGTACAACAGTACCAACTGTATGGTGTAAGACCATTGGAATCTTTGCACATCTTCTTATAATAGTACAGAAGAAGAAATAGGGCAGCCTAAGAGTCTTTTACTTCTGGGTATTGCTTCTGACAGGAAGATAAGAGAGGGGGTGGGGACAAGCTGTGAATAGAGGGATCTAGGTGTAGATGGCAAAATAGGAGCTAGATTCCCTTTTTTTTTCTTTTATCTTGCCTGGTCTCTCACTGTGGCTCCAGGAGCATACCTCCTGTGGAGGGACGCAGAAGATGGCTCTGGCTCCTCTCCATCCTGGGTCCTTACATCGTAGCTCTGGGGTGGGGTTGGGGCTGGCCGGAGGCCCTCAATCCTCTGTGGTGGGGATGACACCCGGGTTCCATACCTGACCCCTCACTGCACAGCTCCAAGGTGGAGCAGGCTGATGGGCAGGCTTCAGTCCTCCACCACCGCCGGAAACAGAATGACACCCAAGGTAGCCAAGTCCGCGCCGCTCAGGGTACCACGGGCCGGTGGGCAGCCCTCAGTCCACCGCTGCCAGAAACAGAATGGTGCCCGGTATAGCTGAATCTGCACTGCTCCCAGGTGCAGTGGGCCGGTGGGTGGCCCTCAGTCTGCCACCGCCAGAAACAGAATGGCGCCTGGTATAGCCAAGTCCGCGCTGCTCCAGGGTGCAGTGGGCTGGTGGGCAGGCTTCAGTCCTCCGCTGCCGCCGGAAATGGAATGCCCCAAAACTCCAAAATCGTAAAGACTCATAACCTGTGAGTTAAGCAGTCTGTAACCAGTTGAGATTAGTCTGCAGCAGGGTTAGCGCTGACTCAGTCATATTTTCATGCTGGGATCTACACGATAGAGCGAGTGTTCTGCAGCTGCAGCAGTGCTTGTGGTAGTGACAGAAAGAACCACAGAGTACTTCGTGGAGTGACACGGTGAGGAGTCCCCGGAGTCACCACCAGACTTGATGTTTCATTAGATGTGCTCACAGGACTGAAGAGCATACAGGCTTACAGAGACACAGTGAAAGGATATTTGGTAAAATCGGCAAAGGGGAAAGTGGTATATAGATCAAGATATGGAGGAAACCAGGTTCAAGTTTCCATGAGTTGCCTCCGAGAGGAGTTACATAGGATGTGCTTAATTCTTTGAGCACTGATTCATGTCAACCTGTGCGTTGCCTTCCATGGAAGGTCCTGAGGATCAGTGCCTTGGATACTTTGGGAGATGGTCATGTAGACACTCTCTGACTATTGAGTACCCGAATTCTCAATTTTTAAAAAAAAGCATATATTTGGCATAAGTTATATTGTTACACACTTTTAATACCATAAGTCAGTCTAACATGGAATTGGGAAACCTTCCTGAAATAAAACCCCCGAGGTCACCTGAGGGCCAGCCTTACCCACGGTACCCCAAGCCCCTTACACACATCACCCTGCTTGCCCACCTCCTTTTGTACAGACACAAAGCACTTCATGGGTCACTGCACAGAGCAGGTTAACATGGATGAAGCTAACAACAAAGCTGTGAGAAAGTGTAACTTTCTGTTGATATTTTTTTTTTTTTGAGACAGGGTCTCGCTTTGTAGTTCAGGCTGGCCCCGAGCTCACTATGGTGCCCAGGCAAGCCGCCGCGAACTCAGCAATCCTCCTGTCTCTGCCTCCCGAGTGCTGGGATGACAGGTGTGAGCCACCACACCCGGCACTGTGATACATGGGATTGATGGCTGGTGGGCATGAGTCTCCACGCCCAACATTGTATGTGGTTACCAGGGATCGAACTCAGGACCTTGGGCTTGCGAGGCAGGCACTGGTACCACTGAGCTAACCCTCCGGCCCTTCTGTTGATATTTTTGAGCTCTCATACAGTGAAGCGATGCATAAATAAGGAATTGATACTGTTTTTACGTGTATATGTATATTTTTACATATTTTCATGGTATGGCCTCATGTCACTTAAACTTTTTATTGAGATCCCTTGACTTATATGTTGATGTAAATGTAGCAATTATCAAGAGACAGCGAGCACAGACTAACACAAAGGTAATCATTACTCTTTCTGCATTATAATTCACTCTCTTTTCTGCAGATCTGGTGGGTCCCTGATTCATTTTGCTTTTAACTTTCTCTGAATCAGCACTGCATTCGTTAAAGTTCTAAACCTCTCAGGCTCTCACGATTAGACCCTTGTAGAACTGTTTCATGGCCTTTGTTGTGTGTTCTTATCTCTATACCTTTGAAGCTTTCAATTGTGTTTCAAGTCTGGCCTGTATATGGCCCTG
This sequence comes from Thryonomys swinderianus, assembly GCA_004025085.1. Lineage (NCBI taxonomy): Eukaryota > Metazoa > Chordata > Mammalia > Rodentia > Thryonomyidae > Thryonomys > Thryonomys swinderianus. The sequence goes on along the minus strand of PVIC010024210.1, from coordinate 23,344 downwards.
GGAATAAAGTCCATCTGCGAAGTGCCTTGCCCCAATTCTTTCCTCATCTCTCTTAATTGATTTTGTGCTTCTTTTCATTATCTTTCTGCAGTTCTTTGAACTTTTTTTTTTTGAGACAGAGTCTCCCTTTGTAGTTCAGGCTGGCCCTGAGCTCACTATGTAGCCCAGGCAAGCCTCGAACTCAGCAATCCTCCTGTCTTTGCCTCCCGAGTGCTGGGTTTACAGATGTGAGCCACCACGCCCAGCTCTTTGAACTTTTTATTCATTAGTTCAAGCAACATTGAATTAAATATTTTGACTGAAGATTAAGTCAAAAAAAGAGGAAAAGTGGTTGATTTTGGCATATATGTACATGTATATATATATATATATATATATATATATATATATATATATATATTTAGTAGTGTATATTTTTGTATTTCCTTCACAGTTGTTTCTTCTTTAAAAAATGTTAGCCTACCATAGAAAGTTAACTGTTAACTGTTTAAAAATAGAAATAAAAATCTCTTGATAAAAATGGCATCTTTTGCTTTCCACTTTTTCCCACCAGAAAATATTTAATAGGAACTTAGGATGTATTGGAGAGACCTGTATTTGCAGCATAGTTTTTGAAGATACTTTCTCCCTTTTCAAAGAAGGGAGGACTTTATGTGGGTCTTTTCTTTATAGCTTGATGGCAGAATGTTTTATTGCTTTTATATAAGCCTGAATTAAAAGAATGCAATATTGGTTCTCCCAGAGTAGGATCTATTTGGAAGACTAAATATCTCTAAATGGCTGCAAAATTTCAAGAATCTGCCAAGAAGATGAGTCACAAATATCATGTAGGTGACTTAGTGGAGTTAGAGACACTGGAGCTTGAGACTTTACCAACAGCAGTTGAAAACTCTGGCCTCTTCCCTCTAACTCTCTCCTCCTCCTCCCCTCCAGTCTCTGCAGATGACCACAGCTAATATTTCATAGAGAAAATAAGGACTAAGGAGGGAGGACTCACTCCTTTCCCAACTTCTAATTCCCTTCCTCTCCACCTCAGCAGAGACCCTTCCTCTCCTCTGTCCAGGGTCAATCTGCATGATTCTCCATAAAATCTGTCCTCTCCTCCCTTTTTGGCTCATTCCTTGTCACTTAATTTAAATAATAACAAAAACAGTGGATCTCAATAAACATCTATTTATTTGCTCCAGCTTCTCTCTCTCTCTCTAATTCAAAAATCCCTGCCACACAAGGCAGACAAGGAATCAACCCTGGGAAGTATTTTATTGCACTCTGTGCAATCAGAACTAAGGCTTTGCCGTGCTCATGTCTCCTTAGTTTTCATTCACTCTGCTTTCAATAAAATGTACCTGTCTTCTGAGTTGTTTATTTTGGTAATTACCTCAGTAAGTGATTCAATGGCACAGAAATAGTCTCGTGAGGTTTCTCTCCCAACGGACTCATCAGACAACATGTGCTGATAATCACCTGTGTACCAGGCACTGGGCTAAATCTTTTATATGGACTATTTTCTTTTGTCCTAATTACAGCCCTATGAGACAGTAACCACTGTCATCAACAGAGGCGGAGCAACTTCCTCAAATGACATCAGTGAGAGGCAGTGCTGGTTATTTCCTTGCCAAGACTCCAGCATCTGTCTATGGAGCACATACCTAGAACAAAAGGCAGCTTTCAGAGTACGGGAGGGTCCACAGCCACCAAGATCCTCATCTGCCCCATATGGACCTGTTGTGCTGTTAGTGGTTTTCAATTTAAACTAAGCATAAGAGTCACACCGGGCCCCAACCAGACCAAGGGAATCACAGTCTCAGGATGGGTACTGGGCACCTGAGTGCTGTAAACATTTCTCAAGTGAAGGGTGGGGGTTTCACTTCTCTATTCCTCCTTACACCCTGTTTCCTACTGCCTTTATTCTGTTGTAGTTGTTTCTCAGTGGAGGACACTTCTTTCTGTATAATGAAATAGTTGATAATCAGCTTTTGTGGATGGAGTTAGTGGGACTTTTATAACAGTGTTTGATTCTTTTATGGAAAGGTAAGCACACTTACACTTGATTGAATAAATATGAAATTGTGAAATAGTTTTTAAGGGCCCCATTATTCCTCTGAACACTACAGAAAAACATGAGTCACATGTCTTCCAGCTATTTCTATTCAAAGGTTCACCTTAATCTTGGAAATGTTCAGTGAATCAGTGTTACCTTTTGCTTTCTCCACTAATAACCACATTGTGGGTTATGTATTCTCCTGAAAGAATAGCTTTATAAAAATAATGAATTCATATGGTGTCTTTAGCACATTATTTATTAGCTGTAATTCCCTTTGTTATTTAAAAAAGGTACTTGAAATCACCACTGAAAACGCTAACTGCGAGGAGGTAGAAAGGCCTTTGAATGATTTCTATCATTTTCAGTTTAGCTCTTGTATTCTGAGAAAATAAATGCCAAAATTAATTTTGAACAAAAATCTCTTTTCAATAACCATGTCTTACTTTGCTAATATTACGAATAATCTGTGGCTTGCCCCTGTAGAACTTTCCTTTTCTATTTTTTTTTCTTTTTTTATCCTGGTGGGGGTAAGCATCAGCAAAAATTATAGTACTGCTTTCTGAATATCAGGCTTCATCCTCTGGAAAGATATAGTGTTGTTAAGATTTATGACACTGTTGGGAATGTCCTGGCAGCACTGTGATCCATTTCGCTGACATACAGGAAGCAGGCCCAGCTCTAATCTCCTGTTACACAAACCTAAGAAGACTGAAGAAACCAACATCTTAATTAGCATAGAAATGAGGGATGTGGAAGCCTTCAGTCCCTGAATGAACTAAATCCTATAATAGACTCATATATAAAAGAATTAAGCTTGATCATGCTTTAAAATAAGATTGAGAAAACATTGGGCATTTATGTGCTACATCACTTTATCAAAGGGCATCAGGAAATAAATCCAATCAGGATTTTAAAGAGCAAATTCTATTTTGTAAGATAAAGTTCAGGACCTGAAAAATAAGCATATTTATAGATTTAGCCTTAGCAAGGAATAATTCATGCTCTTAAAGAACAGTAACTCTGAAATATGGGTCTTTTAAAATTAAAGAACATAAGAATCAAGTCAAATTGAATTTCAATCCCAGTTTTCCCATTAACTTGCCGTGTGAACTTGTTCCAATTACTTGATCTTTCAGGGCTTTTCTTTCTTTGCTAGATTAGATAATCCCTAAAGCCTTTGCCAACTCATTTTATGATCTCATTAGGAGTCTCATAATAAAAGCTACTAAGTGAGCTGGAGTTGTGACAAGGAAGGCAACTCTTCCACATTGAAAAGAACTTCACTGTCAGTGGACAGTTGGAGTCTACTCGCTGGATTGATCACCCCTTGAAATCTCTGTGAGCTGAGCAGGTCCTTAGTGCTTTTGTTTCCTCATCTGTCAATTAGAGATGGTGGTACCTGACTGCATTGACAGGACTTGGGAATGAAATAAAATATATTTGATTCTACTAGGGCTCCCATAGCAAAATGCGACAGAGTGTATGGCTTTAATAATGCTTGAGTTACTTCCTGGGGCGAGATTTCTTCTTGGCTTGGAGAGAGCTGCCCTTTGTGTCTCCATAAGGGGAAGATGGAGAAATCCTGGCCCCGCTTCCAGCCGCCTCTTCCCCTGTTCCCCTTTTTCATTGTAATGATTTTGTTGAAAGGCATCTCTAAGTGTGATAGTAATTGGCTAGGTTACCTCTGCCAACTCCAAATGAACACTTCAGTATTTGAACTATTAAAATTTAACCACTTCTTGATAAATTGAAAATTTATAAAACATGATTTACTAAAGTTAAGGATAAGATATATGGTGATTGTTTTATTTTTTAACATTTATTCTTTAATAAGAATTCTACTAGCCCTATTAGATCAGACAGTGCTCTTATAACCTTATTTATCATCATCTCCTTAGAGACATTATTTCTAAGTACAATCACATGGGGCTTGGGGCTTCAACTTGTGAATTTGGGGAGACACAATTCAATACATAGCAATATATAGGCAAATTATTTGACAGCACCTGGTTTTCTGCTAAATTCTGATAAGTACTAGCATCGGTCTTTTGGGCACTTGTATGTAATGTTGGTAGGATTGCCACAGTCTTTGGAGTGACTGGTGATAGGCAGTGATATACCCATTGTTCATCCCTTTTTGAGCTTGTATTTGGATTTTAAAAGTCAATAATTCAGAAACACTCTTATAATTGCATGTGCATGCATACACACACATATGCTTAAAAGAGTTGTAGAAATACTGTTAGGACATTGGGAAAAAAACCAGCAAGCAAAATTTAACAATAATACAGTAGAATATTTTACATTCTGCACTGGCTATATGTCCATCCTATAAATTATATGTGGACATACAGAAGTGTCTAGAATCTGTGAAAGGAAAAAGATGTTTCTGAAAGTTTCAGTTGTATTTTTGGTATATACATAAATTTTAGAGCACCTATGGATTAAACTGTCTAAACTGACTTTCTTTGATGGTGGAATTTCAGTCTTTGTCTTTCCAATTTTTACTTTTGTGCAATTTAGAATTTCATTTTAAGAGCATATATTTTTGTTTTAAGAAAGCAAAACATTAAATAGACTACACACTACCATTAACTCAAGTGCTACCCTTCTTCTGATTATACTTAAGTACTTTAAAATTAATTTTTAATTTTACAAAGGAGTAAATTTACACAGTTTAAACAATTGCAAATCTTTTTTTTTTTTTTTTTTTTGAGACAGGGTCTCGCTTTGTAGTTCAGGCTGGCCCTGAGTTCACTATGTAGTCGAGGCAAGCCTCGAACTCAGCAATCCTCCTGCCTCTGCCTCCCGAGTGCTGGGATGACAGGCGTGAGCCACCACGCCCGGCACTATGGTATGTGGTATTGATTGCTGGTGGGCGTGAGTCACCATGCCCAGCATTGTATGTGGTTACCGGGATCGAACTCAGGATCTTGCGCTTGTGAGGCAGGCGCCGGAACCACTGAGCTAAATCTCCAGCCCAATAATTGCAAATGTTATGAAAACCAGAGATCTGTAGCATAAGCATCTTCTCTCAGGGTAAATTTATTCTACTCTTTCAGCATTTTTGCCTTTGATTTGCCTGTGTATTGGTACCTAATATGTATATGCTGATACATTTTGATTTTTTCATTTTAGAGAGTATCTCCTGATATTCACTCATCTGCCTTTTCCTTTTCGTTTCTTGTTTCCTCCTTTACCAACACTTGTCACTCAATGTGTATCATAATTAGGTTATTAATTAATATCTATGGTTTACCCTAGTATGCATAAATATTATTCATACCTGAACCAAACAGAATATAATAGTTTGTCCTGTCTCATACAACATTTTGATCCCCATAATTATGAATTACCTTGCTTTTTTTGCTTTTATGCAATACAATTTCTTTTTGAACAGTTAAATCTTTTCTTCAGTGTTATAAAATTCCGTTCAATGTGGTCAAACACCACAGATAATGTGTTCTATTTCTATTGTCATTATTTCTCTTTTCTGACCATTTGATAAACAAATAGTAATTTGTGGAAAAGAAATACTTTTGAAATAGCAAGAATTTCTCCCTATTTTTTCCCTTAATTTTGGTCATTCCTCCTTTTTGATCACGTAGATCATTATTTTCACTTCCTTTAATAAAGATATATAACAGTAGAAAATGGATGGAGTTGAAGGGGGAAGAATTTTTTCCTTAATTTTGAGTTTCAATGTTTCTACTTTAAAGGAGAGAAACACCTTATGGTAAATAAAGAGATTTAGATAAATTTCCAAGAGAAAGACAAATGTTACCTAATCAACTCTTTCTACCTTAACAAAAGTCAGGGCTGCTGTGGAAGAGGGGGGTGTCCTGGATGACTGGGGTTAGGATTTAGCCAGGTCAGCATTGACGGATGAACAATTGTTCCTGTGAGAACTTCAGAATCCCAGTGAACTAAGCCAACAATTGTTCCCTCGGCTCTTGTTGAGAATAATCCTTCACAACACTTATAATTCCATCTACTGAATATTCCAAGTATTCAAGTGTGTCAAGGTGAACACGCTTTCCAGCAGTGACACATTTGTGAACCCCAGAGGAGGTTGGGGCTCTTGCCTTGCACAGCGTGGGTTTGAATTAAGACCCTCCTGGTCTTCATGGCATGGGTCGATGGCAAAGCATGGTTCTATTACAGGTGCTTAATTTAGCATGTGGACAATTAAATAACTATGGATGCTGTCCTTGCAGATTGTTGATTCAGTGAGTTCGAGAATGAAAGTAATGGTAAATTCACTTAATGGTTCAGTAGAAAAATCAAAAAGTGGGATTTAGCTCAGTGGTACCACACCTACCTTGGAAACACAAGGGCCTGAGTTCAACCCCCAGTATTGCACAGAAAGAAAGAAAGAAAGAAAGAAAGAAAGAAAGAAAGAAAGAAAGAAAGAAAGAAAGAAAGAAAGAAAGAAAGAAAGAAAGAAAGAAAGAAGGAAGGAAGGAAGGAAAGAAAGAAAGAAAGAAAGAAAGAAAGAAAGAAAGAAAGAAAGAAAGAAAGAAAGAAAGAAAGGAGGAGGGAAGGAAGGAAAGAGAAAGAAAGGAGAAGGGAAGGAAGGAAGGAAGGAAGGAAGGAGGAGGGAAGGAAGGAAGGAAGAGCAAAAAGCTTGTATTCAATAAGTCCGTTAATTACTATTCCTGGCATTCCATCTGTAAAATGAGTACAATAGCTTTTTACTTTTCAAAATGGCTGGTTGGTGGTGAAGCAGGTAAAAGCACATTGAAAATTTAAATGCAATGCAACATTAGTTATCATTTTATGTAGAGATCAAATATTTGATCTATTCATTTATTTCTTAATTCAACAAACATAAATATGATACAGACACCAAATCTGAGCAAAAGAGCAATGGCATATTTTCACAAGTAAGCCCATTATTAGAATTGTAGCATGAGGGAAATTATATCATTTGCCTCTCCAACTGATTACATCTGAGAAAGGTCACTGAAATGTTACATATTAATTCTAAATACTCCTCTGCTCTTTAATTTGCATTTCAAGCTCAGTACCAACTTGTCAGATACCATCTGTAAACACTGATGAAGCCCCTGTGAGGACCGCAGCATGCTTGTCACGCACCAAGCTCATTAGAAGACCTCGTCCTGTCATCTGAGAACACTCAGTCTGACCACGACCAAGGAAGATTTCAGTAGTAGAGGATTTAAGTCTAAAGTGAATATCAAGATGTCTCATGGAAAAACAACCTATACATTTTTAATAATGGTTGTCATTGTGAGTTCTTTCTTAACAGTGAAAGAGAAAATAAGAAGTGAAGCTCCTAACAGAATATTTCAATTAATGATACAGGAAAATGAGAAAACAGAAAGTCACCACCAAGCAAATGCAACTGTGTGGATGCTAAAAGTAGAGGGTGTAGGTTTGAGGAAAAACCAGATATTTGTGTAAGTGCAAATGAGAAACTGGGCAAAGCATAGATGTACTCTGGCTTTTTTGCTACTTTTTGTTTTTGAGGTAGGGTCTCCCTCTGTAGCTCAGGCTGGTCCTGAGCTCACTATGTAGCCCAGGCAAGCCTGGAACTCAGCAATCCTCCTGCCTCTGTCTCTTGAGGGCTGGTATTACAAATGTGAGCTACCATGACTAGCATTGTGGTATGTATTACTGGGAATTGAACCAGGGACCTTGCACTTGCAAGGCACATGCTGGAACCACTGAGCTAAGTCTCTGGCCCTCCTATTCATATATTTATAATAGGAGATCATTTGATTTAACTGGGGATTTATTTAATTATGCCTTTTTCCTTTATTAGATGAAGATATCTGTGGGAAAACTATGTTTATTTCTTACTGCTAATTTATACTAGATTTTTCAATCAGCATCTGTTGAGTAAATAAATGAAATACCGAAAACCTATCCATTTTTTCATACTTAAGTCAGTATCCTATTCCTGAGTCATGAGAAAAATGTTCTTTCTGAACTCTGAAATTACAGAATATATGCTATATTTTATAATTTTATAATGTGTACTTTATTACTTAGGTTACAATTTTTAAATTTTGCTATTTTACTAAAGAGCCATTTCACTTTGATTTTCTGAATTTTTTTAAATGCCAGGATAATAACTAGACCATATTTGATATATAGAGTTTATTTGTGATAAGGGTGATATGACTGGGTTCCTGAAAAACAAATCAGGTAATTGTACCAAACTGAATTAGTAGAGCTTAAATAGAGTATATTGATCAATAGATCAATATCCATATGAGAGAACTTTACTCAGCATTATGAATTATTCTAAGGTAAATAGATAGTTCCTGCCTGGCTTGTAATCAAGTAGGGGATCTAAATTTCTCAGAACTATCTACAGTATATAGTGGAATATGGGTGCTCTAAGTACTAAAGAAACAAAGAAAGGAGAAGATTTGTTTTAGCAAAAGAATTCAGCAAGGATATAGGGAAAAGTAACACGAGTTGAGAAGGAAGAGTGTGGTTTTAACAGCTAGTCTGGGTGTTATTGTTTAGGTGCAAAATGTCTCCCCAGAGTCTCTTACGTTTGGAAGGTGATGGATCATGAGGATGCTGTATTCATCAGTGGGCTCCCCCACTGATGAATTTAATAGCAGAGTGTGTTGTTAGCAGATGGGCCCTGTTGGGGCCTGATCCTGGGGGCCATGGCTTGGAAGAGTGTGTTCTTGTCCTTGGCTCCTCCCTTCTCAGCTTCCTGACCACCATGACAGAAGCAGCTTTCCTTCACTAGACCCTTTCACTATGGTCTCTCTGCCTTGGAGTCAGCTGATTACGCATCAAATCCTCAAAAGTCTGTGAACCAAAATGAACCTCCCCTCCTTTAAACTGTAGGTGGTAGGCATTTTGTTTCAGTGATGGGAAAGAGACTAATACACCAGAGAGACAAAAGTTCCAGGTAGAAGTAAAATAATAACTAACTAAATAAAGAACAGTGAAAATTAAAGTGTTAGGAGTGAAGAGGAAGTGGCCCAACTAGGCCAGAGCAGAGGGGGCAGGGCCGTGTGAGTATATGTGACAGTGAATAGACGGGGAAAGTCAGGTTCCGACTAATAATATGCTACACTGTTTGCATTTATCTGATGGTTAATGAGAAGCTACCAAAGAATGTGAATGGGGAAGTGTTAATATCAGATGTGTGGGAAAAGATAGTGTTTAGGTTTAGAAGAAACAATACACAGATTTATAGCAGAGTGCTTTGGACAGATGAAACAGCATGTGTAAAGGTTCTGAGGTAGAATAAATGACATTTCCATAGGGAAAAGAAAAGGTTAGTTTAAACTGATAAGAATAAACTATCAGATAATAATTTAGATGAAGCTGAAGAAAGAGAGAGGAACCAGGTCAAGGGCACTTATAATGTACTGAAAGGATTTTGATTCTTATTTTAGGAAAACTAAGAAAGCCTCAATATCATACAAGCAGGATAGTGATATTATCTTGTTTACATTTAAAAAGTATGGCTCTGGATGCAATATGCAAAATGCATTAGAAGCACTAAGGAGGAAGTTAAATGGCTGGTAACAATATCAAGATTCAAATTCAAATCCTATTAACTTATAAAGTCAAGATATAACTACTATGTAACACTGTCTCCTACCTCTTAGTAGATTTCCAATCTGGTATGGAGCACTGTTCTAAGAAACATCAGTACCCATAAATTGTAACATTTCTTATCTTCTCCCCACCTCTGTGATTCCTACCTGGCCTCTCCCTCCAATTCTTCTTTTGTTAGATCCTAGGGAAGTAATATATTCAAATTTTCAATAGGTAAAGGAAAAGTGATGTCATTTTTTAAATTGAATTCTATATTGGTACATTTTATATACATCTCACAATCACGCAGGACTTTGGGGAATTTGTACCAGTATATGACACAAGTTCATCTTTATTTTCCTTTGAACATAACTTCCCATTCCTCATACATTGGCTTACAGTACTCCTTTTTATAGTACATAATTTGAAGTAGTCTTCACTGTGTGTAATTAAAGTCCATGAAGCAGTGGTGGAAATATTTGATCACTACATAGCCGGACATGTCTCCTCTGAAGGACCTGATTTGGTATATTTGAATTGGAGTGCTTAAGAATAATAGGAGCTTCTTGAGTGTAAGATCCAAATACTATATTTTGTAAGACTCTATTTTGTGGTGGAAATTTTTCCATCAGTTTCCCTATCCAAAGCACAGTATGATGACTTGGACATATCTATTCTATTAAAATTATCAGCATTAGAAACCATCAATTGCAAGTAACCTCAGAATTTAATAGCCTATCTATTTTTAGTAGACTTCTCTCCCTAGTGCAATATAATACAATACACAGATAATCAATTTGTTCTCTTTCTTCAGGCAAGAGACAAAAGAATTTATATAAACAATTTCCTGACTGGTCAGTCCCTATGTGGGCTAAATATATCATACAGATTAACGGTAGAAGGATTTTTCCAGCTGGGTGGAAGCAGAATATTGTCTTCCCAATATTAATACAGTTACATATAAGATTCAAAAAATTATTGCTTAATAACTCTTTTGGAGGTAGCTTTATAATACAGAAAACACTTACAAAGAAGTAAATAATAAATGAAAATGAATCAAATTTCTTTACTACAGGTCTTGCTCAAAATAATTACTACTCTTTGTAAGTGGTTATTCAAAAGGCAATAATAATAGCCAATAGGATAAGTCATGATTATGAATCACTCTAACAATCAGCACTCTCATTATAGTTTGGAACTGTATTTGGGAGAATATTGTGCAGTGTAGTTGTAATCATCCAGCTGGGTTCTTATAACTGTGCATTTTATAAAGGTAGTTCACACCCTTAGTGATTTTCCTGCCTTCTTAAGCCCCTCTCTTGGCTAATACCTTTCATAATTAGGTACAAAACACTGGATCCTTCTAAAATATATTGAATTTTAATCGTTTGCATTTGTCTTAATTAATTTACATATTTCTCTCTCTGAAAAATTACCTGTATCTTTCATACCTTGAATGAATCAAAGTAGAGAATTAAAATGTGTTCTGTTTGTGCAGGAATAGTTCTAAATTTGTCAGCTCTAGTTGGCCTTAAATTTATTCCTAAAGCTTAATAGTCTCATTGCCGTAAACATGTAATGTCTTGAGGATGCTTCAGTACATACCCCATAGAGGCAGAATAGTATTCATTTTCAGAATTATTCTTTTATATCACAAAATAAGTGTCACTGAACAGGAAGTAGTGCACATTGTTCTAGAGTTTGGTGCTAGAGAGTTAAAAAATAAAATGTTTCCACCTGTAATCCCAGCACTTGGGAGGCAGAGGCAGGAGGACTGCTGAGTTTGAGGCTTGCCTGGGCTATATAGTGAGCCCAGGGCCAGCCTGAACTAAAACGTGAGACTGTCTCAAAATAAATAGATAAAATATAAAATAAAGTAAAATAAAATAAAAGTTTCTTCTCCCGGATCTTACACTGTAGAGAGTAAGAAATACAATATACGGGAAAGTAAGTTTTGAAAAATAAAGCAAAGGAAATAAAAAGAATAGCAAGTATAATATGGTGGGTAGTAAATGCAATCCAGAAAGTTTAAGAAAAATACAGGAATTGCAAGGGCTAAAAGTTGAACTTTCTAAGGTGATAAACACTGGAATGAAGTAGAGGGTTTGTTGTTCAATTATATTTGAATAAAGAATTCCGGGCAGAGGAAAAATCAAACCTGAAACATTTGCATAATAGCATCATCAGTATATTTGAGGACCAGACAGGAGAATAACAAGAAGGAAATTAAGTGATGTGGCTGGTGAAAGAATAGGAAGCAGGTTGTACAGGGCCTCAAACGGCCTTGGCAAATAAGAAATCTAAGTTATCAGTCAAAAGTTTGATCAATTAAAAACCTCCCTGAATGCCGGACGTGGTGGTTCATGCCTGCAATCCCAGCACTCGGGAGGTAGAGACAAGAGGATTGCTGAGTTCGCAGCGGCTTGCCTGGGCACCATAGTGAGCTCAGGGCCAGCCTGAACTACAAAAGCGAGACCCTGTCTCAAAAAAGCAAAAAAAAAAAAAAAACCTCCCCAAATTATCTCCTGTTCTGTCTGTTGAAAGGGAAAATCTACTCCCCTTCTGTTGTCTTGATGTTTTTGTTTTTTGTTTGAAGCGCTTGGAAGACAGCAATGATCTCATGCACAATAGGCCAATGCTCTACTCTGGAGCTACAGCCACAGCCCAGGGGACTTTTTAAAACCAGTTGTAATATTGTTGGATTACAAGAGGTCACACAGATGCTTGTAGCTTCTACCCAATCACCCCAAGATCTACCAGTTTCTGTAAAAAAAAAAAAAAATCTGTCTACCCTGAGACTACCATGCACCGGGAGCTCCAAGACAGTCATGCAGAGAGGAAAGACCCATACAGAGATGTTTGTTCAGTGCCAACTGTTCCACCAGTTCCATCTGGCTGCCAAACGTCAGGAGAAGTTATCTGGGACAATTTGGCTTCCGCAGACAGATGCCTTACGGAGAAGAATGAAGGCAGCAAACACATGACCCTCGTATAGCTGTCCTGGTCATTCCAGCCTTTCAGTTAACTACTACAGAAGGTCGCTGGGAGCATAGATGTGCAATTTTTATTGTGCCTTATACTTTCTTGACCCCCAAATCATGAACACAGTAAATTATTACTATTTTATACTTCCAAATTTTGAGTGATCTGTTCCACAGCAGTATGTGACTTGTACGAGAAATGTGTGATTTGTACAGGAAATAGCTGGATAGTTGAGGACAGGAGAATTTAAAGCTGATTTATATCCTAAAGGTAGCATTCTAGCTGCTTATCTGAGCCAGCCTTATAATCAAACCAAAATGAAAGCATTGTATTCTACTTAGAGTAGAAGTATTCAAGTCCATGGAAAAGAAAATAGTAAATTGGATTAAAATACTAACATAGGAGGAAGCAAGAAGTCATTAAATTTATAATACCTTTTCAAAATAGACCGAAAATATGTGCTCAAATTCATAGGCAATATTATTTCAAATTTGAAAATATATTGAAGATATAGTTATATGTCATGTACTACACTTATTCTGAAAAGCCAGGAACATATATAACAACTAAGTATCTGTTAAATAAATGAAGTCATACTGAATTGTTCTTTTTCTTTTTTTTTTTTTTGTGGTACCAGGGACTGAACTCGGGCCTTTGTACATCCAAGGTTGGCATGGTACCATTTGAGCTAAATCCCCAGGCCCTGAATTTTTCTTTCCATGTGATCTTTGTCAAAAGTCTTAGGAGCATATTGAATTCTTCTTTGATTTGGAATCTGTTTTTAATGTCTAGTAAATCATTATGCTTATAACATGAGTATTATACATCCATTATAAAAAGTAGTATTGACCCATAAAATGCCTAGGAGCTTGCAGTGTGCTTTGTTTTCCCACAGATCTCATTTATTAGTATCTTTAGTTGTTTGCATAAACATTTATGAAGAAACTTCTGTGTGCATCTTGCTGGATCCATAGTGCCACAAACAATAAGGATAATCTCAGTACAAAATAGATTTTTCTTTTTGAAGATAGACTTGAGAAATAGTCACACATATAAACTATGGCAAATACTATAAATTGTATCTAGGTTATAATAAAATAATAGGAATTAGCAAGGTTAAAAGAGGTCGTCCTCAAGATATCTAAGGATCACATGAAATCTTGAGGCTGAATCATAGCTAATTATTGAATAAAAAAGTATGAAAGTGCTCCAGGCAGTCAGCAAAGCAAGTGCAGTTGCTCTCTGGTGTCTCTGGCAGGATACATGAGCACAACCGAAGACTTCGCCTGCTATGCAATCTGTTTCCTCTCCACACTGAACCTAGAAAAAAACTCCTTGAGGTCTAAATCTGCTATTTCCCTTCTGATTTGAAAAAAACCCTAGGATGGCTTCTCCTCTGTGAATTTAACACAGATGTTGATTCTATTTGCTGTTTTCAGGAGCATTTGAAGACTGCTAAGTTTGGGGAGCAGATAATGAAGTGGGTTTTGGACAAATTAGGTTTGATGTGTTTCAAAGACTAATACCAATGGGATCCCCAGAAGTGAGATAGTGAGGTCCACCAGGAGATGGGGTGAATTATCATCTACAGGAGGTATTTAAAGCCATGCCATGAGTGAAATCAGCTAGGGAGAGATTATGAAAGAAATATAAACTGAAGAAATGCCAGAGGGGAATAATATGCATTTATGAAAGAAACGAAAGCCAAAGAAAGACAAAAATTTGGGGACAGTGGGGTGGTAAAAATCAAATGAACAAGTGATGTTAGCAGGGTGGCGGAATCAGAGTTGTCATCTGCCTGCAGAAAAAGCAATTTGACAAGTTCACATGGGTGAGATTATCCACGTGAAAGCTGAGAGGGTGATGGAGCTCCAGTGCACTGTTGGAGAAGAATTCCAAAAAGGATTAAAAAGAGTAAAAAGAAGAGTTTTATCTTTCTCCTAACAATACTCCCCAAAGGCGGTAAAGAGAGATGCTCACCCAAGCCCCAGAAAGTGGCACTGTGCCCCAGTGCAACACACCAGCACCCATGGGACACAGTGGAGGTGACCCTAGTGAGGGAGTGTGTAGAGATGAAGGAGCACACCGCAGAAGCACGAGTCCCAGTAAATAGCCCAGTAAAGCACCTCATGACCCTAGAAAAACCAGAGCAGTCTAAAGGCAAAGTATAAAGAAGGAAATTAGAAAAAGAGCAGAAATCAGGGAAATTGAGACTAAATTGAAAACTGATTTGAAACTAAAAAATAATGTAAAGGATCAGTGAATAAATGAGCTGTTTCTTCAAAAAAGTAAAAAAAAAAAAAAAAGACAAAACCTTAGCCATTATTACCACAAAATAAAGACTCAAATCAAAGCAATTGGAAATAGGAAAGGAGAAATTACAGCGAACACTGCTGAAATCTAGAAGATTATTAAAAACTATTTTACAAAAGTGTAAACCAATCTCTTTATTGACTATAGATGAAAAAGTCCCCAGTAAGACGCTGGCAAATACAGGGCAGTGAATCATCAAAAAGCTCCTATATGATGACCAAGCAGGCTTCATTTCATGGAATGTAGGGATGTTTCAGCATGCACAAAATTGAGGAGTCTAACTAGACTGTTAAAAAAAGAGAGGAATCAAATAAATAAAATAGCAAATGGAAATATTACGGCTTACACCACATGAATATAAAAATTCTTGAGGCTACTATGAAAATTATACTCTAACAGATCCAATGGGCTAAAATAAATAAATTCCTAGAAACATCCAACCTACTAATAATGGATCACAAAGGAATAGAAAATATTAACAGATTAATAGTAAATAAGGTTAGTGAGTCAGTAACAATAAAAGCCCTGGCTGTTCATTCAGGATTCTCTAACAAAATAGCACGAATGGAGTGGCATACAAAAGTGAGTGTTTATTTCTTACAGTTCTAAAAACGCCAATAAATCCAAGACAGGGCACTGGTAGTTTTGTTGTTTGGTGATTCATAGATAGCAAATTTTACTTTTGTTTCACTACTTTGGAAAAAGCTATGTGGCTTCTGTGGTCTCTTTTACAATAAGATTAATTTCATTTATGTGGTCTCTGTTCTTATGACTTAATAACTTCAGATAATTCCATCATCTTTCAGGGTAAAATTTTGATATATTAAATTATAAACAAGACCTGCAAACCAGTTCTGAAGGCTTCTGTACAACATTATTAGGGGTAGTTACAACAATCACTCCATTTCTGGTATCAATTTTTCCATCAGCTTTTGATCCCTGCTACCAAATATCTGTAAAAACAACTTAAAGGAGGAAGATTCTTTACTCTGACTCACTTTTTCAGAAATTGCAGACCATGATCAACTGACTCCAACAGTAGAAGGGTATAGCAGGAAGAATCTGCCCCTCAGGGCACACAGGGGATAGAGAGGGAGACAGAGACATAGACAGAGATGGAGACACATGGAGAGAAACTGAGCCAGCAAGAACATATATTGCATAAAGACATATACCCAGAGACCTATTTCCACTACAGTAAACCTCACCTCCTAATAACCCATTCAGCTAGTGCCACCACGATAGAATAACCTTCCACAAGTCCCAGTTTAATATGTAAACTTTTGGGAGACATTTCTGGTCCAAACCCAAACACAAGGAATGTATCTAGCACAGTAAAAGTCACCCATTTCATCCACACTCATAGCTAACATGATTCTTAAAGATAAAAACCAGACAAGGGCCTGAGATTTAGCTCAATGGTTCCAATGCCTGCCTAGCAAGTGCAAGGTCCCTGGTTTGATTCCCAGTAACCACATACAACAATACCGGGTGTAGTGACTCACGCACAACAGCAATCTACCACATACAACAGTGCTGGGTATAGTGGCTCACACCTGTAATCCCAGCATTCGCAAGGGAGAGACAGGAGGATTGCTGAGTTCAAGGTTTGCCTGGGCTACATAGTGAGGTCAGGGCCATCCTGAACTGCAGAGCAAGACCCTGTCCCAAAACAAAAACAAGAACATTTAAATTGCAAAGAAGGATATTAAATCATGTCTTTTTGCAAATGACACCACTTCTTGAAAACTCTAAGGGATTCACCAGAGAGAAGAAAGAAAGAAAGAAAGAAAGAAAGAAAGAAAGAAAGAAAGAAAGAAAGAAAGAAAGAAAGAAAGAGAGAGAGAGAGAGAGAGAGAGAGAGAAAGAAAGAAAGAAAGAAAGAAAGAAAGAAAGAAAGAAATAAAGAAAGAAAGAAAGAGGAAGGAAGGAAGGAAGGAAGGAAGGAAGGAAGGAAAGCAAGAAAGCAAGAAAGCAAGAAAGCAAGAAAGGAAAGAAAGAAAGAAAGAAAGAAAGAAAGAAAGAAAGA